>JASPKZ010010384.1:0-113367 GCA_030220185.1 Diploptera punctata
TTTCGTGATTGGCAGCAATGCAACGAGATAGTATCAAAACATAATACAATTGACACAGTAGATACATTCCGTGAGCTTGCAGTACGTGCGTGGAGTGTATAATTGAAACGAGTGTTTAATTTATTCTGCGTGAGATTTAAGTGTTAAAATGTGATTTATGATTCTTGAAGTTGATTTTAAAACAAAGGAAATGTAGCTGGCGTAGTACAGACTAAATATTGTAAGGTAAGATTCATTATTGTGCTAATGTTACGATTCAGAGTCAGTCAAAAAGAAAAAAAAATATATACCTAAAATGTAACTAAACGAAACCTAATATAATGCTTAAGTTTTATTGATAAATTATTAGAAGTACTATCAAAACATATATAAAATAATTTCATTGCAAATATGAAAATGATTGCAGTCATACTGCTAACAAAATGTCGGCTAATATGAATAATACATTGCACAAGGCCGTACTTATGGTATAGCAAAAGAGAGGAGATGCCATAGCGCCAGTAAAGTGGGCTCCAAAAACTATTTTATTGTAACCGTAGTGTCCCATCTGGAGGAACCGCACAGTGTTTCATTTTGATGAGTGGGAATAAGAGAAACCCTACCAAAAATCAACACACACCCCATTGATCAGAAACGCTACGTTAAAAAATAATGTTCTTCGATTAGTCAAATAGCAATTTTTATCATGTTTCTTCATGTAACAATATAGCATTTATCGAGTTACGTATGCATGGTATTATAATCTTTTAAGCTATTCTATGCAACCATGCCACCTGTGAATATTTGATCGGAGAAAAAGTAACTGCTGGCGTCATATTGGGCATATGATAACACACGTTGTCAGTAGTCAATTTCCAAAATGTTTACTCACATATACATTCGGCTCAACTGCACTTATACTAACGCTGATTTTTCAGTTATATTGTTGTAAACTATAGCTCTTCTTCTGTATTTACTAACATTATTTAATATTTTAAACTTTTTCAAGCAATTTTTATAACATCATTACACAATTTTGAAGTATTTATTTAAATATGCAAATCACAATATTATGTCATTGTTAGACAAATTGCGATGCTGCTATTTTTTCCACAGAGTATATTACTTTGTCTTATTTTTCTATCGCTGTTTTGGGTTATCGCTGATTGGATCAGCGTTAGGGAGTGATAAGTAAGTGTACACCCATTTTTAATAAACGTTTGGTAATTTTTATATTATTAATATATTTTTTAACATAGATTTGGGGATTTATTGCAATTATTGGTCATTTAAATTACATAGCGATGGATAGTAATCGAGGATGATAATCGATTGTGGGTTATCGCTGGCTCTATAAACTCTGGCGCATGCGAACTGTTGTTCTATAGGACAAAATATTTCACGCTAGTTAAGTGCAGTTTTTCCGGGATTCTATCTCAAGAGTCTACATACATTAATGGGCAAGTTAGGATGAGAAAATGGGCGAGTTTGTGTACAACAGATTAGTTTAGCGTTCACTTGTTTGTTGGCGGGTTTTTGTGATACGTTGGCCACATTCTCTGAGCAATGGCTAATACATATTTTATATTGTAAATGTGGCGATTTTAGGTTATTTTGAGCTTATCTTCTCATTATATTTTAAGGCATTTCTCACATTTTTTTGGAGAAAAATCAACATATCGCTCATTCGCTGCAACAACGTCATAACTAAAAAAAACAGTTTTTCAGGAGAAGCATTTAAACGTTTGAAATCCATATACCTTTGCCTGTATTCATCATAAATATCAAATTATTGTACCAACTCATTGTATATAATAGTTTATGTCGTTCTTCCCGAATAAAGAACTGAGTTTTGTCTTTCATGTAGTACCAATAACTCAAAATCGACAATTTTTTAGTTATTACGTTGCAGCAAATTAACGATATATATTCACATGGGCCGTACTCCAACAATAATTGTTTTTTTCCGCTTTTTAATTTATATAGGTGGCATAGAATTCCCGTTTTTATACTATCGTCTTGAACTCGACTCTTTCATTTGTTATTTTTAAGAAAAAGTACAACTAATATGAACATTTGAAATTAAATTTAAGAAACTTTTTTTAGGCTGAACAGCAGTTATGGTTACCCTTGATTTACAGTTTATTGTTGTAAATTATACCTATTGTTCTGTATTTGGTAACATTTTTTAATATTTTAAAGTTTTTCAAACAATTTTCATAACATTATTTGATCATTTTTAAGTATTTATTTAAATACGCAAATCACAACATTATGACACTGTTAGACAATATTGTGATGCTAACTGCTATTTTCTCCAGAGTATATTACTTAGTCTATGATTTTTCTATCGCTGTTTTGGATTATCGCTAGTTGGATCAGTAAGTGTATACCCATTTTTAATAAACGTTTAGTAATTTTAGGCTCAAGTGCACTTCTACTAGCGCTTGATTTTTCAGTTATATTGCTGTAAACTATAGCTCTTCTTCTGTATTTACTAACATTATTTAATATTTTAAACTTTTTCAAACATTTCTATAGGCCTAACATTATTAGACAATTTTCAAGTATTTATTTAAATATGCAAATCACAATAGTATGACACTGTTAGACACTATTGTGATGCTAACTGCTATTTTCTTCACAGAGTATATTACTTGGTCTATGATTTTTCTAACGCCGTTTTGGGTTATCGCTGGTTGGATCAGCGTTAGGGAGTGATAAGTAAGTGTACACCCATTTTTAATAAACGTTTGGTAATTTTAATATTATTAATATATTTTTAACATAATTTTGGGCATTTATTGCAAATATTGGTTATTTATATTTCATGGCGACGGATAGTAATCGAGGGTGATAATCGATATGTGGTTCGATTATGGTTATTGGTATCGCTGGCTCTATAAACTCTGGCGCATGCTCAGTTGTTCTATAGGACTTTGAAAATATTTCACCCTAGTTTAAGTGCAGTTTTTCCTTTTTTTAACGTAGATTTGGGGATTTATTGCAAACATTGGTCATTTAAATTTCAGAGCGAAATTTGAGGCTCTATAAACTCTGGCGCATGCGCACTGTTGTTCTATAGGACTGAAATATATCAGGTAACATAAAGTACTGTTTTTTCCGTTTTTTTTCTGTTACTCTACTCAGAATTTTAAAACAATGTTAAGTTTATTATGAGTGCTTGCCTATTCTATAGGCTATCCAAAAACTGGTATGTGTGGTAAATATGTAGATTAAATGACCATAACAACTGTATCTGGAATTTGCAATAATAGCCTTCTAATTTAATTCTACATTCACAATATACTTCAACAGTGTACATCCACCTAGTATAATTTTCTCTCCTTTAAAAGTTGCTTGCTAAAACATCAAACATGCTTCCTAAGCATGCACTACGAAGTCTTCAAGAGCAGCACGAAAAATTGAGCAAACGGTGATACAAATTACTCTAGGTACACCCCTGCACTTTTCTACTTTATATATGCGATCTATTCGTTTTCAATTAATATAGTCTATTGTAACAAATTTCCATATCGTTTATCAGCATTCAGTACACATTTTTAAGTAAGATCTGTATCTATGAGCGACAGTAGAGAGAAAATTTTATTTACCAAGGGAAAGCTGCTTCCAATGACAAAAGTTGGTGGCACACAAGCGTATTAATTTAGCTACAATATAACATTACTAACTAACTCACTGCCACTATCGAACTCGTAAGTTCATGGCCGTGCGGGCATAACCTCTCCATACATCCCTATCCTGAGCTAATGTTTTTCAACCATTCCCTGTATAATCTACTTCCCTCAATCATAGTTATTCTCCCACCCCATTCTTGGTCTACCATTTGGGCGTTTTCCTTCTGGTTTTCTTAGAAGAAGCTTCCATGCACATCTTTCATTCCCCATTCGTGTCACATGTTCTGCCCATCGAAGTCTACGAGACTTAACTGTTCTTATTATAATCTTTCTTTTCCTATAAAGACCACGTAGTTCACTTTATGTAGTCTTCTCCATTCACCCGTCTGTTAATCTCTCTTTGGTCCAAAAATCTTCCTAAGAACTTTATTCTCAAATGCTCGTAATCTCGTTTTCTCCCTTGAAGTAGAGTCCATGTTTCACCAATGTAACATTAATAAATTGAAAATGTAGCAATGCATTAAAAAGCGTAGGTTATTAAAAATGAGGCAGAACAAGAAATGGTTTGATGAGGAAACATGCCGACATTAAATAGAAACCAAAGCTAGCAAAATGAATAGGTTTCATGAGCCAAAGGACATACATTTAAAATAATTGGGTAGTATCAGACGGGAAACCACTAGGTTATTAAAGAGTAAAAAGAGGGAATATTTGAGATAGAAGATTAATGATCCTGAAATGAATGCAAAAATTAGGAACAACAGAGAATTATATAAGGGAATAAGGATAGATAAGAAAGGGTTTCAGGCTAGAACAAACAAAATCAGGAATGAAAATGGGGATATGATTGTAGATTCAAGGAATATAATAAATTTATGGAAAATTTACATTAATCAACTATTAAATGTGCAAACGCAGAATAGGATATTGAAGAGGATAATTTACAGACAGCAGAAATACTGGTCACAGAACCAAGTTGAAATGGCGATAGAAAAATTGAAGATGTATAAAGCATCACGTTCAGATAGGATCCCAGCTAAACTGTTAAAATCGGGGGAAGAAAAATGATGGACAAGATACGTCATTTGCTTAATATGATTTGGGAAGAATAATATATTCCAAATGAATGGAAAGAATCGATTATCGTACCAGTCCATAAGAAAGAAGGTAAAACTGATTGCAACAACTACTAGGGCATCTAATTACTCATTACTCTCAACTTCGTACAAAATCCCAACAAATATACTAGTAAGTATACTTACTCCCTTTCTTGATAACATTCTAGGAGATCATCAGTGTGGTTTTAGAAGAAACAGTTCTACAATGAATCATGTTTTAGTACAAGACAGATTTTAGAAAAGAAATGAAAATATAATGACACTGTACATCACCTATATGTAGACTTCAAAAAGGCATACGATTCAATTAAGAGGAAAAAGTTATATAGTATCCTGCTGGAGTTCGGAATTCCTAAGCAGTTAGTTACACGAATGCGTCTAAATGACACAAAGAGTAGGATGCGTGTAGGCAAACAGTTTTCGAATACTTTTGAAATTCACAATGGGTTAAAGCAAGGAGATGCACTATCTCCTCTACTATTAAATTTTGTACTAGAGTATGCCATCAAATTTTTAGAGGATGAAGAAGGTCTCAACTCAATGGTAGGCCTATTAATAAAATTTCAGTTTGTTGATGATGTATTATTGGGTGAAGCGAATAGATACTAAGGGCCAACGCGCACACCCTATTGAGCAACACTAAGAAATTAGGACTGGAAGTAAACATAAATAAAACTAAATATATGTTCACACATGGAAATACGTTATATAATAGAAATGGACTTTTAATGACAAATTAGGTAAATTTTGAAGAAGTGGCTGAATTCAAATTCCTGGGAACATTAATTACAAATAAGAATGAGATGCACAAAGAAACTAAACATAGGATCAATTCTGGAAATGCATGCTGTATTATGCATTGCAAGACAGAGTGGGTGAAAGAAGAACAATGCTGGAACTCATAAAGAAGAGGAAAATAAATTGGATTGGCCACTGGCTAAGAAGAAACTGTCTGCTGAAAGATGCCCTAGAAGGAATGGTCAACGGAAAGAAAGTTAGAGGCAGAAAAAATACATAAGATGATAGACAATATTAAAATAAATGGTTTGTATTCAGATACAAAAGTAAATCTGAGGTAAGGAAAGAGTGGTGAATGCTGAGTTTGCAGTGAGAGACCAGCTCTTGGGCAAAACACTATGAATGAATGAATGAATGAATGAATGAATGAATGAATGTGCATTACAGGGACTCTAGTCGTCCCAACTCTTAAAAAAGTGAAACTGAATATAATAAAAACTGTTATTCTCCCATTTACATTATGAGGATGCGAAAATTGGCTGTTACTGAAGGGAGGAAAGGAGATAACGAGTATTTGAGAATAAAGTTTTTAAGAAAATTTTTGGATCAAAGAGAGATGAACAGACAATTAATGGAGAAGGGTACATACCAGTGAGCTACATGGTCTTTATAGGAAGCTAGATCTAATAAGAATAGTTACGTCTCGTAGATTTCAATGGGTAGGGTATGTGGCACGAATGGGGAATGAAATAGATGCATGGAAACTTCTTGTAGAAAAAACAGAAGCAAACGCCCATAGAAGCAAAATAGCATTTACCATGATTTGAGGGAAGCAGAATATACAGAAGATGATTGAAAAACATTAGCTCAGGATATGAATGTGTGGAGAGCTTATATACGCACGGACATGAACCTACGGGTTTGATAGTGCCTGTGAGTTAGTTAGTAATGCTTTATGTGATTTATAATATTAATGCAGCGTAATGTAGCCCAATTCAAGCTAGAACGGGCAACAGGTTTGAATTATCCAAAATGCAATCGATTAAATTACGTATAATTACCAACGTGTATTTCTTTACTGCGGCATTTAATGGTGTATTACCTTACTGCGTAGTACATACCTAAATTTTTTTTTAAGTAAAGGTATCTCACTACAGGCCTCAGGAGGCCCTTGGGGTAGTAGGAGGTTAGGGCTCCCACTTTTGTGGACATAAGCAGCACTTGATGTCAGCCCTGCGTGACGGCCGTCTTTACTCCAGGACAAGAATTCCGGTACTAATTTCCGTTAGAGGCTGAGTCGACCCAGGGCCATAGTGCCACTAGAAGGTTTGGGTCAGTTTAAAAATCCTGACCACATCGGGACTCGAACCCTCGACCTACCTGCTTGTAGCTCAGTGGCTTAACCACTACGCTACAGAGTAAATTATTTTTTCATAATACGATATATAGTTGCGATATAAAGACGTGTTTTTGAGTGAGTTAATGTGTTCTCTTTGCAGGATTGTCTTGAAAGTTAGTCATGAAATACGTTATAAGAATTTACATCTATATGAACTGATTTTTCTTATTTTCGAGAAGTACGTACAGTAGAGGTAGAGGCCAGAGTGAATATAATTATATATTTGCTTTACAATTCAGTAAAATAAAAACGTACAAATTATGTTAGTATAATTGTATTACCGACTTGAGGAATGTATATATTTATATTTATGTATAAGTTATATATACACATACAGAGATTTTGGGGAAGAAAAAAAAGTCGAGACATAGAGGAAAAATGAATTAGATTTCATATAAATAAAATCGTGAAAAAACGGTAATATTCTGACGTTAAGAATTTATATTAGTGTAAATTATTATTTGGGTAGGTTAACTATAATTAGTTAAAGCTAGGAATTTTTTTACGTTTTTTTTAAATTTTACCAGGTGAGGAACTGTCATCGGTCAATATTTCAAATATGTTTGGTCGGCCATTCTGCTTTCCCACGATTCTTACCGAACTTTTGGAGCAACCGTCTATTTTTTTTTTCACGATTTTTAGTTTAGATTTGTGTAAATTTCTATTTAATTTCATACCTATTTTTTTGCTTTCTTCTCAAGAACTATATACGTACACCTCAGTTCAATAATTAAATTCTCTAATTGTAATTCTGTCTTTTTTATAAAGCTATGGTATTGTGCTTTTTTGCTGACTATTTAACTCATGCCCCAAATGGGAGTCAATGACCAATCACATTTCAATGATTTTTTATTTACAACCAATCACAGTCGTGTTTCGCCTAAAATTTACCTAACTAAAGTTTATCATAATAAGAAAGCACCTCCTTTTTAACATTCTGAATAGGCCATAGCATTATTTTGCAGTGACTATCTAAGAAATACGGCTACCAGATTGTATATATAGTGCACGAATGTCAACCCGTAGCGCATACGGGAGATAATATAAAAATATATTTAACAATTGATTATACCACAAAAAAAACCACTGTTGACTTTCTTAAACGAATTATTTTCCAGGAAATGACGCAGAAAAATATAATTGACATATTTACATCATAGGACATCAGAAATTAATTAATACCTATAATGTTGGTTATAAATTTCTCTACTAGGGCGCATTCTTACAACATTGCGATCTTTTGGCAATACATAATATTATGATCTGGTTGCAGTGATCGAACAAAAGAAGCAAATGAAGCGTACCAATCGTTTCTCATTTGTTTTCAAACATCGCCGTTTACATTAAATATATAAATAATTTAAAATAACTGTAGTTAAATAATGATTTGTGAGTATAAACTTAATTTTATTCGTTAAATAGTCGTAACAAATGCCACTCTTGATTTCCAAATTCTCTAATTTGGAAATCACTCGTGGCATTACTTATGAAAAATCTTTTCATTTCACATGTTCTACATCATTTCTAAAAAAAAAAAATTTTTTTTCGTTTAATATTCAAGAATACATTTGAGGAATTGTTTTCAAAACGTCTATTGTCCACCTTGAATTTGTGTGTGTCTGCATTGTTCTTAGATTACTCTATATAAATTCGGTTTCAAAACAATACTTAAATCACTACAAACTTGCGTTAGAAGTGGCTATTGTAATAAAACTAACTCTTGTTTTAAGGCAATTAGGAAATTTTAGATTACAGCCTACGTGCTTATGATAATGTACAAGATATATGTTGATAATAAGCTCCTCATTTGTTCGTTTTATCTAAAGTCTTGTCGGATCCCCTCTCTTCTTCTACTCTTGTCGTTTTCTCACTGCGCGTTGTAACCTCATAATTGATGCGCCTAGAAGCCATTACTAATTTTTTGAAAAAGTGAAAGTGAAGCGTAATACCAGATTAAAGGATGAAATGAAGCCCCCATTATTGAAGTATTGAAGGTCTAACACAATACAAGAATGCCGACTGACCAGACCAGTCGCACCATTACAAGGGTAGATACGATTACATAAAACGAAATGGACGATCATGTAAGTATGGAGAAGTGGTAGAATCAAGTTTTTGGAAGAGGGAAACGAAAAAAAAAAAAAGTTGAGTGAAACCTGCTGTTGCTCCGATTCGTTCACCATGAACCCCCTCCTTACAATTACGAGACGCAAACTTGGACTCAGAGATGGAAAAAAGAGAGAGAGAATGTTTCATTATTTTTTACATAATGAAGTTCAAAAATTGATCTGAGCCAGTTATTACTGATAATTTTTCTCAAAGTTAATTCCCTTTTATTATAAACTGGCCGCTCCGTATTATTATTAATACAGTAAGTTTCACCCGGCCTGCGGCCGATAGCGGGAAATGTGACTGCAAGCATTGAGTCATCAACCCGCTCTACTCACGCAGTGTCCACGCTAGTGGCCGAAAATCGAGTGAAACTCGCTGTATTAGTATTTTAATATATCATATACAGTACTTTCCTTATGACCTTATCTGTATATTCCGTAGGCCTATTGTGCATTATTAATTTAACTATGGATAATTCATCTTATATATAAAAATTAATATTTGTTTGTTTGTATATTTGTTTGCATTTGTTTGTTTGTATATTTGTTTGTTTGTTCGTACTTTATGCGCGGCCATACCGTTGATCCGATTGTGATGGGTTTTTGCAAAATATTCAGGAGATTCCCGGGATGAACATAGGCTATAATATAGTTGTGATACTCAACTCCTACACCCTTAAAAATCGCCCTTTGTAGTGGAAAACGTGGAAAAAGTAGCTCTTTGGACGCTTAAATGGCTTACGCTGCCTAAACCATAAGAAATTCACAAAATTATTGTACACAGAATTGAATATCTCAAAAAGCTTTACAAAAAAGACCCCGACAGCATATGTTTATCTCTTACAGATAACTGACAAAAACCATTTTTGTCTTTCATTGATGCCAATAGTCCCTTATCTCTTAGGGATAACTCACAATAACCATTTTTGTCTTTTATTGATACCAAGAGTCTCGCGCCGTAGCTGAGTGGTTAAAGCAAGAAGTCTTGGCGCAGAATTACGGGACTTACGCTGGTTCGAGTCTCTACGGGGGAAGAAATGTTTCTCATGGAACGTCAGCCAGTATGGGACCGGTGCACAGTGGGTTTGAAATGAATTCTAGCTGGAAAAAAAAAAAAAAAAAAAAAAAAAAAAAGAACTGTTTTGACTCACTCTCATCAATTTATCTTTTTTTTCACTCTAATATAATTGTAATATGACGGTTCTTAACTTATCTGCAAAGGAGGGTACAATTATAATGTTCATAACTATGTGACATCATCATTCACACTTTTTGAGCCACAACAGAAGGCTATAAGAGGTTTTCTTGCGAACTTATTTAATAATATCTAATTACGTCCTAATTGCTGAATTTTATGGTAAAAAAGTAACGTATTTTTATCGTCCGCCCATGACATGGAATTGAACGTTCGGGCAGGACGTCTGCCGGGAAACGCTAGTAATATATATATTATATATATATAATTAACCCTGGTGAAGTGTAACAAAATACATTGTGGTATTAACTCCAACAGATAAAATGGACCATTATTATGATTCTTCTTCTTCTTCCTTCCAAGTATTAGGCCAAGGCCTGTTACGATCCTACAGAATATTTTCCCTCCAGCCTTTCATAGGACGACCCAGAGATCTTCGTCCTCTTGGTATATAATTATAAACAGCTTGGCGATCCGATTTGAACTCATTCTTTCAAGATCGTGCTTCCAATTTAGTTATTATTATTATTATTATTATTATTATTATTATTATTATTTTATAGCATATATTCATCGATCTTCAAAGAACTGGTATTCAATTAAGATCAGGATGAGGGATGTCTATATAGTTTTTAACTCTGTAAATGTTTTTGTTAACAGTTAACATTGGTATATGTTTTTAAAATAGACATATAGGCCTACTGCAATTCGGAATGACCAACTTCCATATTGGAAAACTGTGGAACATCAACCGTGCTCTTCCAAGATAACGTAATCAAACATTCCAAACCATTAATAATTAGGGCCTAGTACACTCACGTTTAATTCAAACATGTCGCCAAAAGAGAACACCTCATTTGTCATGAGGCCATGATTATATAAAGTGTTTTGTGATATGAAATGTGTGTATTTAGACCTACACACTGCTGATATACGTATATAATTATTACATTGTTATTATACAATTTAATATCGTTATATTAACACTAACTCATTGGCACTACCCAACCCGTAGGTTCATGGCCGCGCGGACAAAAGCTTTCCATATATCCCTCTCCTGAGCTAATGTTTTCCAATCATTCCCTGTATAATCTACTTCCCTCAAATCATAGTTAATGTTATTCATCCACTTCATTCTTGGTCTATTAACTGGGAACTGGGCGTTTTCTCTCTGGTTTCCCTACAAGAAGCAATACTTCCATGCACGTCTTTCATTCCCCATCCGTGCCACATGTCCTGTCCATCGCAGTCTACGAGACTTAACTGTTCTTATTATATCTGGCTTCTTATAAAAGTAAGCAGACTTACTCCCTATATTGATAACATTCTAGGAGATCAACAATGTGGATTTAGAAGAAATAGGTCTACAACAGATCAGATTTTTAGTATAAGACAGACTTTAGAAAGTAAACGGGAATATAATGGTACTGTACATCAACTATATTATAGACTTAAAAAAAGCATATGATTCAATTAAGAGGGATAAGTTATATAGCATCCTGCTGGAGTTCGGAATTCCTAAAAAGTTACACTTATAAGAATGTGTCTAAATTGCACAAAGAGTAGGGTGAGTGTGGGCAACAGTTTTCGGATATTTTTGAAATCCAGAATGGGTTGAAGCAAGGAGATGCACTATCTCCTCTACTATTTAATTTTGTACTGGAGCATGCCATTGAATCTTTAGAGGATGAAGAAAGCCTACAACTCGATGGTATTAATAAGCTGTTAGTCTATGCTGATGATGTAGTACTATTGGGCGACAGCGATGAGATAATAAAGGACAACACGCACACACTATTGAGTAACACTAATAAATTGAGACTGGAAGTAACTATTAATAAAACTAAATATATGGTCACACATAGAAATACATTATATAATGGAAATGGACAGCTAATGACAAATGAATGAAATTTTGAGGAAGTGGCTGAATTGAAATACCTAGGAACAATAATCCCAAATAGGAATGAGATGCACAAAGAAATTAAACATAGGCTCAATTCTGGAAATGCGTACTATTATTCAGTACAGATACTCTTGGCGTCCTAACTCCTTTCAAAAAACATTAAACTCAAAATATATAAAACTATTATTCTACCAGTATAATATATGGATGCGAAACATGGACTCTTACTTTTAGGGAGGAAAGGAGATTACGAGTATTTTAAGAATATGTTCTTAGAAAACAATTTTGGACCAAAGATAGATAACAGGCAGGTGAATTTTCACCAAATAGCAACACAAAATTAACATAAAATATTCGATTCCCAAATATTAATATACGTACGCTCACGATACTGGATACTAGCTGAACCTAACTCAGAAGACACTGAGCGGAGGTTAGGGATTTATAGTTCAATTTTGAGAATTTACGGAATATATATATATATATCTCTTTTGTTAACTAAATTGTATGTTATATAATTACATTGTCAGAAAACAAATATGGCGGCTACTAGACAGATGTTTTAATTTCGGATTTCAGGTAAACTTCCCTTTCCTAATGATTGATTTTACTGAGTTCTACAGAAGATCTTTATTTTGTTTAAATACCATGTACTGAGGTCGTTGCTAAAAATCGAAAAATGTGTTCGTACGGTGATTATTACATTTTCCCTTAAGGTTAATCCCCACCCCTAATGGCTCGATTTTGCTGGTTCATGAACTGGAGCTTATTTTAAAAATTGATTGCTATATTCTAGTTTGGTTCCAAAAAAAATGCAATTTTCATGCTATGCTGACAGCTTTACTAGGGAATTGTAGGTGTGATAGCTTCCCGTTGCTTTCCACACCGTTGAAGGATGATGCTGATTATGATATATGATGATGATGGCCATATGATTTCGGGGACTGTTTGGGCCGTAAAGTTTTCCTGACATTTGTCTTGGAGGTGAGGAAAAACCCCGATATAAACCTCACCCAGAAAAACTGCCCCGACCAGGGATCGAACCCGGGCCCGCTGCGTGACAATCAGCACGCTATCTCGTGACCACAGCGATGGATTATTTATATATATATATATATATATATACTTTTTGCCATAGTAATATATTAATATCTACTAAGTAGGACAGATGAAAATATATACTTTTTGCCATAGTAATATTTTGTATCTACTAAGTAGGACAGATGAAAATATACATTTTAAAAACATATTTTCATGAGAGCAACCTGAATAACTTAATTCCTTCTGAATTAGTTAACAGTGCTTAGGGCCTACATTATTTTACACGGAAATAGCAAAGAAAGATACTATATAACTAGGGACAATTTTTCCAGGGATATGTTTTTTTCATAGTTCGGTCGTGGTGAACCATTCATTACCGAGCATCTGGTTCGGAGATTCGCGGGATATCTGGCCGGGATAATAATTTCTTTCTCAGTACGTAAAACTCTTGATTATTATAGTTTTCAAATGGTTAACAGTTGTCACATGGGGAGCTTCTCAAGATGTACTCACCCCATACATTTTTTATAAAACATATATCCGTCCAGGCCTCGAATGTGGAAAGGAGTTAATGAACACTACTGTAAACATTAGACATCTGCCATGGAGAAATTGCAAAACAAGTATTGTTTAATTACAGGAGGAACTGAATCCATTTGGCATGGAATCACAGAAAAACTTGGAACTACTTCAACTCAGAAGAGAAATAGCCTTAATAAAATAATATGAAAAATATTTAATTTACCTTTAAGACATTGTCATAACTATATCTCTGCATCTAATCGTTTACAAACAAGACAATAATTTTTGTTGAAAGCGAAAATGCTACTCCATGAATGTGTCTAAATCTGTATAAGGAGCTCTTACTTTCCAATAATCCAAATAGATCAATATAATTACTACCTGCCACATTATCAATTGGAGAGGTTAAAAGAAACAATGCAATCTTCCCACAAGTACCCAGAGCAATGCACGGATGACTGATGAATAGAATTATCCCTCAAATAAATGTCTCCATATTTATGTTTGATGGTTCAGTTGACAATAAACAAGAGGGAGTTAGAGCTGGAATTTTTCCAAGGAGCCTTTCGACAAAACTATGTTAGACGAAACACCATTTTCTTAACGTGATGTTGAAGCTATCAAAAGAGCAGCTGAAAAATTTGGAAACAAACACGTAGGGAATCCTTTTTCTTAATAGATTCATAAAGTGCCATCACAGCTCTTAGTACACACACAAGTACAATAGGAGATGGTGAATCATGAGCACCAAATTATAGTACATAATCTCCTGAATGCAGGCTGGAAAATTGAATACAGTGGATACTAAGTCATTGTTAAATACTAGGTAATGATATGACATCCGTTCCTCAAATGTACGTATGTAGATACTGCTAACTCAGAGTAAATAGAGCTTTTGGCCTGGAAGGCTCAAGTCTGAAGGCTTGGAAAAGTTTACAAGCAGCTTGGCCCATACTTCGCTCTTACACTTAAAAAGCTTGCGGGCCGTCAATGCGGCTCGTAAGCAAACTCTAATAGAAATAAACAAATCAGTTAAATGTCTCCGAAAAGAAAAGAAACTGCAGAATAAGTACTTGAAATTGTTGTTCAGTTACATAATAAATGCAAATGAGTATCAAAAATCGAAAGTGATTTCACAGTTCGTAATTTCCTGAACGAGAATGCTTACCATGAAGAGTGAGCCGAAGGAAGTACTCTTTTATTAAAATAAATAATTAATTAATTAATCAATTGAATTGGCGTTTACTTGATGAAAATCCGCAATTTATTTAATTAAATGCATTAAATTAATTGATCAATTTACACAGTGCACAATCAATTTTTGTATTCAATGCATATTCAAAACTTTCTACCTGTTGACTTTATAAAGTGAAGACAGATGAAAGGTAAGAGTAGTGTTGAGGAGAATTTTTGGATATTTAAATGATGGAGGAAATTGAGGACCAAGAATAAAAAAATAGAGACATTTATGAACTAATATTTAGGATCTAGTAACAACAATTGAGATGAAAAGTACTTTAAGGTGATCAACTGGTTTGTATATGTTCTATTAGAGATTGCTTACGAGCCGCATTGACGGCCCGCAAGCTTTTTACGTGTAAGAGTGAAAAGTATGGGCCAAGCTGCTTGTAAACTATTCCAAGCCTTCAGACTCGAGCCTTCCAGGCCGAAATTTCTATTTACTCTGAGTTAGCGGTATCTACCTTGTAAGTACTGTAGGTCTACATACGTACATTAGAGGAAGATAAGTTATCATGTTGCCTAGTATTTGACAATGACTTAGTATCCACTGTATTCAATTTTCGAGCCTGCATTCAGGAGACTATGTACTACTAGCCACATCTTCTATTGTACTTGTATAGTAAGAGCTATGACGGTACTTTATGAATCTATTAAGAAAAATTATTCCTATGTGCTTGTTTCCAAATTTTTCAGCTGTTCTTTTGAGAGCTTCAACTTCTTCTTAAAAATCTTGGTGTTTCGTCCACCCAAGAGACCCTTGGAATAGTAGGCTGTTAAGACTCCGTCCTTTCCAGATAATCACACGAGATGTCAGCTAGGTTGTCAGCCCTATACGATGACCAACTTTATTCCAATAACATACTATCTTACTCATGTTAGTTAGAGGCTCAGTCGATCTCAGGATCTTGTGCCGTCAGAAGGTTTAGGCCACTTTAAACATTATGACCCAACCGGAACTCGAACCGATCATTCGGCTTATAGGGTATTGCCCTAGCCAAATACGCTATGTTGTGCACCCTCAATTAAGATACAAAGGCTTAAATGATTGAGACATGCACATAGAATGACAAGAAAGAATTCCAGCAGTTGCTAAAAAAAAGGAGATACTGTGCTAGAGTGATAGAGGATTGTTCGTGCGGAGAGTAGTCTGAGACGGATGGAATTACAGAAATGCAAAAAAAAAAAAAACGGACAATAGAACATCTAACAAGACTTATTAGATCAGCAAAGATTATACAAGAACTGTAATAAAATGTAAAGTGATCCAACTACAGATCTTAGGATATCGTTGGGGTAGTAGGAGGTTAAAGCTCCCACCTTACTAGACAACCGACACTTGAAGTCAGTAGGGATGGCAGCCTTGCGGGACGACCGCCTTTAAATCAACCCCCAAAGTGCTGCCAGAAGTTTTAGGCCAGTTTAAAAATCCTGTCCCCACCGGGAGTCAAACCCCTGACCTTCCAGCTTTATAAGCGTATTGCCTTAACCAAGTATGCTACGGTGTCCCCCCACATATGCTGTAATCCCACAATTATTGGAGTTTCTAAATATATGTTGGCATTTTGTTTTGAAATTTGAAGTCCATAACTACAGAAGTTTTTAAATATTCTGATAATTTGCAAAGCAGCGTAAGAAGAGTAATTTTGTATCACGCTAGTGAATATCATAAACTTACCTAGTTAATTGTAACTCAACTTTATCTTTATTATTTATTTAAACTTCTCTTTCAAGAGTGTATGATATTAACATCTTAGTAGCATATAGGCTATATAGGGCGTGTATATAATAAGAATACAATAATATCATTTCCTATATGAAAATGTTATCTAGCCCCGTAGATATTACCATGTTCGCCACATTCCTGGTTTAAATTCGGTCGGAGTTAATATATTTTTAAGGGCGTAAAAATATCGAGTATGTCTTTCTTCGGAAGGGAAGTAAACTCTCGGATCCCGTGTCGTAGATTTACCGTACGTAAAAGGACCTGAAGTCCCCCGCCATAACCCAGCGCTTTATGACATCATGCCTTGATGCAGAGCTACGGGCGCTGGTTTGATTCCCCAGGAGGGAAGATGTTTTCTCATGGAATTTAGGCCAGTATGGGACCGGTACCCATACAGTGTAGTGAAAAAATATTAGTAGTTACAATAAGTAGCGGCTCCAGGTTCTTAATACCCGCTATAACCACTGGAGACCCACATACATTTCCAGATTGTAAATCTAATACTTTTTTTTGCCAAAATAGTAGGACTACATACTGATGATCAAAACATAAAAAAAATATTTTTAATATTAATTCCTGATCCCATGTCACGGGATGATCGTTCACCTCTATAAACTAACACATGTGAATATGAGGCCAGCAGTTCTCTGGTAGGACAAGTGACTTCTGAGCCTGTCGCTTCAAGTAGGAAAGATAAGAAGGAAAAAAAAAAGAAAAAAAAAGACATCAACCCTGAAATAACAGGCATCTGAGCAGAATGTTGATGTATTTTTACTACCAGAGGTGAAATGAGACGCTAATATTCGCACTGGTAGCTACTTAGACCCTATCTACAAACAAAATAAACTCTAGTCAAATGAGAAATTCGTATATATTATTAAATCTAGATTCAACCTATGAGTAGTAAAAAAATATCTTCAACTCGTATCTAATTCAGGGTTGAGTCGAGGGATGAGATGAGATGATCCTCC
Source organism: Diploptera punctata (assembly GCA_030220185.1). Lineage (NCBI taxonomy): Eukaryota > Metazoa > Arthropoda > Insecta > Blattodea > Blaberidae > Diploptera > Diploptera punctata. The sequence goes on from JASPKZ010010384.1 coordinate 17,584, forward strand.
TATATTAAGGTATGTGAATGACAAGGGTGCCGACCGACCACTCCTGACGCACCAATTCGGGGTAGTTGAACGAAATGAAATTAATGAGTATGATGAAATGGTGGAATGAAATTCTGGCAGGGAAAAACGGGAGAAAACCTCGGGGAAAACCTGCCCAAACTCCGTTTCGTCCACTACGAAACCCATATGGAGTGACGGAGACTCGATCTCGGAATCCCAGCAATGAGAGGCGAGCGTCTAACCGCTTGCGCCACGGAGCCGCCTCCTTTGAGTAGTATACATCAATAATTCATAAAAAATTTAAAAATTATATATTGTCACACCGTTATGGCTACAGGATAATTAATTGTCTTTAATATCTATCTGCTCGAAGTTTCCCAAAATTCATACTTAAAAAATAGAAGGTAGAGAGAAAGACTAAGAGATCAAGAGAGGGAAGTTAAGGTAATATGATAGCTAATATCCAAAATAAGAATGTCATATATAATTGTATTGTCATATAAAGCAAAATAAGCATGTCTAAGTTTTTTTGTTTTTGATAAAGTCAACGAATTAGACTCGTAAAGGGATTAGTGTAAATCATTCTGCATTATGTAGTCAAGTCACCAATTTTATCCATGTGATTCACCATACACAATAATTAAAGCACAACACAAAATAATCGCACTTTGAAACACTGAACTATGAACACAAATTCGTAGACTCACCTTTTTTGACACAAAAAAAGGTGTAACCTCAAGACTTGTTGATTTGGGGTCAACTGAGAACACGTGAATGACGTTAAAATATACAGAGAAAGTATTTATACTCGGTAGAGATAACGACTTTAAGATGAGCTGAAGAATAGAGATGCACCAGTAGTAGGGGGAGTAGTGGGGGGATGCATTCACTATTGTAACAACAATCGAACACATGCGTGTACCTAGGAAATTCTGACAGCCTGACCACCCTCAACTATTGCGATCAGTGTGTCGGGAACATTGCTTTTTCTTCATCATCATTTTCTTCTCCATCACCATCTTATCGTCTTTCCATTCTTCTCTATATTTTCATCGAACCCAAATTCTTTTTTCTTATAATATTTTTATAGAATCCACCGCTGTGACCTCGAGGTAGTGCGTTACCTTGTCACACAGTGGGCCCATGTTCGATCTCCAGTCGGGACTTGTTTCCTGGGTGAGGTTTTGTCGGGGGTTTTCCTCACTTAGTAAAGTAAAGTAAAATAGTCCCACTACAGGCCTCGGGAGGCCCTTGGGGTAGCAGGAGGTTAAGGCCCCCACTTTTTCTAGACAATCGGCACTTGATGTCAGCCGGGTTGTCAGCCCTGCGTGACGGCCGCCTTTACCCCCAGAACAAGCGTCTGGTACTCATTTCCGTTAGAGGCTGAGTCGACCCCAGGGCCATAGTGCCGCCAGAAGGTTTTGGGGGTTTTCCTCACTTCTAAGACAAATATCAGGAAACGTTAGGGCCCAAACTGTCCCCGAACATCATATTATCATCATATTCGTCATTGATTAAGTTTAGGATTGAGGACTCTCTTGGTGCACCACTATCATCATAACGTAACTCCGCCTTCCAAGCGCCCAAACTCAAAAGTAGGTTACAATAATTGTAATTATTGTAATTATTACACCAATGCCAGGAGAAAACACCAGAAAATATCGAAATGAAAAACCTGGAGCATTCAATAAAATATTTTTCATTGTTCTTATTCTTCCTATACTTTTCTTATTCTTCTCCTCTTTTCTATTCTTTCTTTTCTGTATTTTCTACTTTCTCTTTATTCTTTTCTCTTCGTTCTCTTATTCTTCTTGCTTTTACTCCTTTTCTTCTCTTTCTCTTTTTATTCTTCTATTTAATCCTCCTTTTTCTTTTATTTTCTTCTTCTCTGTCATATTATACTCTTTCTTCTTCTATATCTTCTTCCAAACACGGTCCTCATATTTTCCACCTACCAATGTTGTCTCTAATATCGAGAGGCAGTTTCAAACAACTGGAAGTACTCAGCATTTTTCAGCAACTCCGAAAAAATCTGGAACTCCGAAAAAAATACGTTCTTCTAGTTTTAGTGACACATGGGTAGAGAAGAGACCAATACCAGGTGTAAAATAATGCTTTGTGCGATAGCGCGTTCTGTCGTACTTACAGCAATGGCGACCATGATTGAAAGTTCAACTTCCTAAATTTCGGGGTTTGCCAACCTAAATAACTATACTGTAATATTATATATTACCGACCTTGTGCGGGAAGTAAAACCACTGCCCTCTATGTATACTACGTAATGTATATACACAAAATATATCCTAAAAGTAGTGTTAATATACATTATACGAAACAAATCACTGCATTTTAAATGAACTGAACTTTATTTGAAACAAACTTAACTTTATTTGAAAACAATATAAGAGTAAATACGTACCTGCCGCCATTTTTATCAATAACTGGTGTAACAGCCTGCTATAATCTCAACTGATAAACATTGCCCACACTGTTAACGTTAGTCAATTGTTTACAATGAACGCAAATATTTACTACAAATATGTTATTATTTTACTATTCATTATTGTTGTGAAAACACCATCGCGCAAAAAAATAATGTACAACGCACGTTTGTGAAGTGTTTTACAGAATCTCGCAAATTAAAAATCTCGCTATCGCTTGGTTTTTAAAACATTTCCTCGCTTCTGTAAAAACCACTACCCAACCTGGCATCGTAATATACTATTACCGATGTGAAATAAAGTACTGGAAGAATGTGCACAGTAACTCAGTCAGTGTATGGAAGTAGGCTTATCCAAGGAATCAAGTATTGTGGAATTTAGGCTTAAGAATTTATAATAAATTCCCTTGAATTAGCATTATTAATATTGTTTGAGAAGGAATTAAACATATTTTGCAGTCCGAACCTAAGACCTTAACACAATTTTTAAATTCATATTACGTAGTCACTCTATGTGCCGGTATTTACATTTCTAAAGAGTTTTTTTTCTTCGACTATCTTTCTCCGAAAAAGAATAAGATAGCGAGGTACAACTTTTGGAATCTGAAATTACTCTTAGACAAATACATCAGCCTCAGTACCACATTCGAAACTCTCCAATTATGCGAATTCCAGTACTACAAACTAGGACGGCCATAAAAATACAAACTCAAGCGATACAGATATGGCTGAGGAAAATTGAAAGAAAATATTATAAAAACAAACTGAAAGACAAGATCCAAAATGAGGAAATAAGGAAATAAGGAAGAGGAGTGGAGTGAAGCACCAGATTACAAAAATGGAGCTGCATCAAGATAGGCGAGCCTACGCAGTTGCAGTATGGGATCCAAGGACGGGGAAAAGGACGCCCACACCAGAGATGGTCTCCGCTACTTATAGAAGTGTTTGGTGTACAGTGGATGACAAAGGCCAGAGACAGACTAGAAAGGAAAAAGACAAGGTTAGGTGCAGTTAGTTAAATAAGGCAAAAAGAGTACGCACAATTCAGGCAAGAAAACATAGCTCATAGGAATCAGCTCACCCTGTGAGATAAATCATGAGCTAGTCCTTTGAGAATAGGAGGCTTGTCCTTAAGGGATATTACGTGATTTCTATGTCTATCTTTCTCTATTCGTCTTTCTAAATATCTCCGAAAACGATGTTTGGACACTCGAATGTTCTTCATTTAGTTCTGTATAATCAAATTATCGCAAAATTTATCGTGTGAATGAATGAGTGAAGGGTGTTTCTTGTCATAAATGTTTGTATTGTCTCTCAGATGGTTCTAGTATTGAGTTAATTACTTATCAGGGGAGACCCTCCATGTCTTCGTGTGGTCATAAAAATGTGTGATATAGAGATTCAATTTCTCTCCCGACAGACCCTGCCAATGTAAGGTCCGGGAGAGGTGGACCACGTAAAATATCGTCTTTCCTCTTCTATGACTTTTCTGATTAACAAACTTGATCTCACCTTTCTTATCCAAATGTTTCATACGAAATTCCCTTTTGAGAAAAAAAAATAGCGATCGCTAGAACAATTTTTAAATTTCCGCGTAAGGTTAACCCCGTCTTAATTGTCCGATATACTGGTTAACGAGATCGATCTTACTTTTATTAATTACACACGCACACGCATATATATATATATATATATATATATATATATATATATATATATATGTGTGGGTAGATCCGTGTAATTTGGGCCGACGTGTAATTTGGGCTTTTTAAAATTTTGATATTTCCAAGTTTGTTCACCCCTTGATTGTAACGTGATTAGCAAGGCTATTAGCAGTACTTCACCCCCTGAAACTTGTTTTATTGTTACCCTCAAGGTTTCGAGGCAACGAAGAAAATATTATATTGTCCATTTTCACTAAAAGGTTTCAGTTCAAAGTGAAACAGTTTTTTCAAGCTAGTGGTTAAGTCAAGTGTGTGTATTTTTAGTTAAACTGCTGAAAATATTTCAAAGTACGGGCTGACAACCCGGCTGACATCAAGTGCCGATTGTCAAGAAAAAGTGGGAGCCTTAACCTCCTACTACCCCAAGGGTCTCATGAGGCCTGTAGTGGGATCACTTCACTTTTACATTTTATTAATATTTCAGTATCGTATTTACTATAATTTTTATGATACATATTTTTTTAATTAAATTATACGTGGTGTTTAATTTGGGCCTCATGAGAGTGTGTAATTTGGGCCTCGTCTAGAGTTCGTAATCTGGATCTGAGATAGTAAAATTACAAGGATATTAAATAAAATTAATTAATTGAATGATTTTTACACATAGCATCCTCATTGGTAAAATATACGTATCGTGTACAGTGGATCCAAGTCCTCGTGAAGGGTCCACATTAACCGAGTCCTTTGTTATGGTTAATATTTTATACAACCGCAATGTCACATAAAATCAAACCAAACCCGTTAGGAAGAGAATATAATAGAAGAATATATAGATAAGGTGTATGAGAAGAGAAGAGAAGAGAGAAGAGAAGAGAAGAGAAGAGAATAGAAGAGAAAAGAGAAGAGAAGGACGAAGAGGAAGAGAATGAGAAGAGAAGAGTCTGAAGAGAAGAAAGAGAAGAGAAGAGTCGAGACGAGAAGAGAAGAGAAGGTGAAGGAAGAGAAGAGAAGAGAAGAGAAGAGAAGAGAAGAGAAGAGAAGGAAGAGAAGAGAAGAGAGAGGAGAGAAAGAAGAGAAGAGAAGAGAAGAGAAGATAAGAGAAGAGACGAGCAGAGAAGGAAGAGTAGAGGAAGAGAAAGAAGAGAAGGAAAGAGAAGCGAAGAGAAGAGAAGAGAAGAGAGAGAAGAGAAGGGGGGTGAAAAAGAGAAGAGAATGAGCAGAGCAGATGCAGTAGGAGAGACGAGAAAGAAGAGAAGAGAAGAATAGAAGAGAAGAGAAGAGAAGAGAGAGAAGAGCAGAGAAGAGAAGAAGAGAGAGAAGAGAGGAGAAGAGAAGAGAATAGAAGAGAAGAGAAGAAGCGAAGAGCAGAAGTAAGAGAAGAGAGGAAGAAAGAGAGAGAATAGAAGAGAAGAGCAGAGCAGAGAAGCGAAGAGAAGAGAAGAGCAGAGAAGAGCAGAGCATGAGCATAGAAGAGAAGAGGAGAGAAGAGGAAGAGAAGAGAAGAGCAGAGAAGGAAGAGCAAGAGACGAGGAAGAGAATAAGGAAGGAGAGAGAGAAGAGAAGAGAAGAGGAAGAGAGAAGAGAAGGAGAAGAGCAAGAAGAGAAGAAGAGAAGAGGAAGAGCAGAGGTTGAAGAGAAGAGAGCAGGGAAGAGAGCAGAGCAGAGAGGAAGGCAGAGAGCAGAGAAGAGGCAGAGCAGAGAGCAGGAAGGAGAGAAGAGAAGAGAGCAGAGCAGAGAGCAGAGAAAGAGCAGAGCGAGAGAGCAGGAGATGAGCAGAGGGGAGAGAGGAGTAAGAGCAGAGAGAAGAGAAGGGGAGAAGAGCAGAGAGCAGAGGAGAGATAGAGCAGAGAGAGAAGAGAGCAGAGAAGAGCAGGAAGAGCAGAGGAGGAGAAGGAGAGAGCAGAGCAGATAGAGAAGAGCAAGGAGAGAAGAGATGAGGCAGAGCAGAGAAGCAGGAAGAGGAAGAGCAGAGTAAGAGAGCAGAGAAGAGAAGAGAAGAGAGAGAGAGAAGAGAGGAGAAGAGAAGGAGGAGAAGAGGAATAGAGAGAAGAGAAGAGCAGAAAGAGGTAAGGCCGGAGCAGAGATAAGAGAGAGAAGAGAGAAGAGAAGAGCAGAGAGAAGAGAAGAGAGAGCGAAGAGAATAGAGAAGGGTAGAGAGAAGAGAAGAGAAGAGAAGAGGAGAAAGAGAAGAGAAGAGGAGAGAAGAGAAGAGAAGAGGAGAGAAGAGAAGAGAAGTAGAGTAGGAGAGAATAGAGAAGAGAAGAGAAGAGGAGAGAAGAGAAGAGAACGAGGAGAGAAGAGAAGAGGAAGAGAAGAGAAGAGAAGAGAAGAGAAGAGAAGAGGAAGAGAAGAGAAGAGAAGGAAGAGAAGAGAAGAGGAAGAGAAGAGAAGAGAGAGAAGAGAAGAGAAGAGAAGAGAAGGAGAAGAGAAAGAAAGGGTAGAAGAGAAGAGAAGAGAAGAGAAGGAGAAGAGAAGAGAAGAGAAGAGAAGGGAAGAGAAGGGGAAGAGAAGAGGAAGAGAAGGGGAAGAAAGGGAATAGAAGAGGAGAGAAGGGAAGAGAGAGGGAAGAGAAGGGGAAAGAAGAGAAGGAAGAGAAGTAGAAGAGAAGAGAAGAGAAGAGAAGGAGAAGAGAAGAGGAGAGAATGAGAAGAGAAGAGGAAGAGAAGAGAGAAGAGAAGAGAAGAGAAGAGAAGAGAAGAGAAGAGAAGAGAGAGAAGAGAAGAGAAGAGAAGAGAAGAGAAGAGAAGAGAAGAGAAGAGAAGAGAAGTAGAAGGAGAAGAGAAGAGAAGAGAAGTGAAGAGAAGAGAAGAGAAGAGAATAGAAGAGAAGAGAAGAGAAGAGAAGAGAAGAGAAGGAGAAGGAGACGATAAGAGTAGGAGAAGAGAAGAGAATAGATAAGTGGAAGATAATAGACTATAAGATATATAAATAATATAATATAATATAAATTAAGATAATATATAATATAATATATAATATAATATAAATAATATAATATAATAAATATAATATATAATATATATAATATAATATATATATAGAATATATAATATAATATATATATAATATATTATATAATATATAATATAATATATAATATAATATATTATATAATATATTATATAATATATTATATAATATATTATATAATATATAATATAATATATAATATAATATATAATATAATATATAATATAATATAATATATAATATAATATATTTAGGAGTTTTTTCAACATTTGTAATATTCAATAGCAGAAATTAAGAATGGATTCTTAGCTTGAAAAACTTTCGAAGTGGTCATTTTCATACATATAAAAAATAAACCCTTCTTCGCCGAAAGAATAAAATAAATTGGCCTTGAACCCGTCAAAGTTGATGAGGGGAAGAAGTTAAAATATTTTCTGTTGAGGGCAGCACCAATTTAAGAAGATATTAACAGGGTACGCTCAAACCGAAGGGTCCACATTACCCGAACTTCCCTCTCTATACATATCGTCATTTTTTTGGTGAAGGGTAAGTAGGATCGATGTAGATGCGTAAACAACATTTCATGGATATAACCGCAATAGCTACATTGTTTCGGAATTAGTTCAATGGTTGCATCTCCACAATGATCGGAATTGTTAAAAACTTGTTTCATTCGGCATGGGTGTGTTGGAGTTACCCAGAACCACGATTGATATGGGATACAAAGCGTGTTAAGAGAAAGTATTCTTTATGGATTGTGTCCTCTTAAGGTCTTTGTTTCTCATTCACATTAAATGCAATATACCTGTGACCTACATGGCTAAGTTCTCGAATATTTAACTAACAACAAAGTCATGAAGTCCAAAGCAAATTGTCATTTATTTCAGCCCTCTTCATTCCTTTATTTTATGAAGATAGTTTCAACTCTCAATAGCATCCGAGTGGGTTTGGCTCAGGCGGTAGCGTCTGACAATTATATTTGGAAGGTCCACGCTTCTAACCTCGGTATCGAATAAAACAATTGAGACTATTCTTCATGGTTTATATCTATTTCATAAAAAATACTGAGCTGAAATTTTATTTCCAGGACCCGTGTCATCATAATCCACACTCCACAGTAGCGTAGCTTTAAAAAGTTAAAATCAATTTACTTTTAAAATCACGAAAACGTTCTTCTTGCAGGAACTGCCTAAATTAACGAATTATTTGTAAGTATAATTTATAATCCGAGTTTTCAGATTTAAGGAACGATATCTTTCTTTTTGTTAATTAAATGGTATGTATACAGTTTCGTTGTGACAAAACAAACATGGAGGCCACCAGAGAGATTTTTTTTTTAATTTCGGCTTTCGGTAAACTCCCATTCATTATGTTTGGATTTCGCTGATATATATATATATATATATATATATATATATATATATATCTTTGAGAACATCTTTCTCGTCTTATTTTAATGACATATACTGAGCTTCGTTTCGAAAAAAAATATTCCGCCCGCTAGAACTATTTTTTTAATTTTCGCCTCGGGTTAACTCCCATTCCAAAAATTCAAATTTTGCTGGTTAACGAACTCGACCTTACTTTTTTTAATCGCTATATGCGAGAGTTGATTACGGAAAAATAATGCTACCCTAGAGCTTTAAGATCATCATCATCACTCCAGGGATTAGGCAATTGCCCGTTCCTTTAAGATATATATATCATCCGGTGTCATGGCAGCTGCCGCCGTCTTCCGGAAACCAAACGCCATTCCTCTCTATCCATCGATTGATCTTCCTCCATTCCTCTGATATTCATAGCTGCTTGTACCCCTTCTATCCAAGTTTTCTTCGGTCTTCCTCTCTTCCTCCTTTCCATTGGGATCCATTCCATAACAATTTTTGACAATCTTTGCTCTGGCATTCGTTTGACATGACCATACCACTGCAATCTTTTCTTTTCTATGATGTCCGGCTCCTCTTGTACACCCATAATTTCCCTTATTTCTTTATTTCGTATTTTATCCATATATATGGAATGATAAGAAAAATAAATGCCTGGACGGGATTCGAACCCGGATCTCTGAGTCTGTACCTCAGCGTGATATCCATTACACTACCAGGCGAATCCAATTCAAACACTTATTTTTCTTATATATGTATTATAATCTCCATTATATATATATATATATATATATATATATATATATATATATATATATACTATAGCGTTCTGCCCTTCGGCATGTCTTTCACTGTAACCATAGCATTTTCATGCTGTACTTTCCAGCTTCACTAGAGAATTTTAGATGTGGTAGCTTCTCGTTGTTTTCTACACTGGTGAAATGATAAGGACGATAGTGATGATGGCCGATGATTTTCGGGGAACGTTGGGCCCTAGGTTTTCTGACATTTGTCTAACAGGTGAGGAAAAACCCCGTAAAAGAAAACCTCACTCAGTAGTCTGTCCCGACTGGGAATCGAACCCGGGCCCGCTGCGTGACAAGGCAGCACACTACGTCGAGACCACAGCGGTGGACTATATATATATATATATATATATATATGTATATGTATATTTTTGTTACGATCATTTTCGGTCCTAGTAGGTAGGATCAATAAGGGTTTTAAATTTGCTGACTATTTAACTCATAGACCGATAATTTTGCCTCTTCCTGCTGATAATTTAGCCTCTTTCTGTTGATAATTTAGCCTCTTTCTGTTGATAATTTTGCCTCTTCTTGTTGATAATCTAGCCTCTTTCTATTGATAATTTTTCCTCTTCTTGTTGATAATCTAACCTCTTCCTGTTGATAATTTTGCCTCTTCCTATTGATAATCTAGCCTCTTTCTGTTGATAATCTAGCCTCTTTCTGTTGATAGTTTTGCCTCTTCTTGTTGATAATCTAACCTCTTCCTGTTGATAATTTTTCCTCTTCCTGTTGATAATCTAGCCTCTTTCTGTTGATAATCTAGCCTCTTTCTGTTGATAATCTAGCCTCTTTCTGTTGATAATCTAGCCTCTTTCTGTTGATAATCTAGCCTCTTTCTGTTGATAATCTAGCCTCTTTCTGTTGATAATCTAGCCTCTTTCTGTTGATATTCTAGCCTCTTTCTGTTGATATTCTAGCCTCTTTCTGTTGATAATCTAGCCTCTTTCTGTTGATAATCTAGCCTCTTTCTGTTGATAATCTAGCCTCTTTCTGTTGATAATCTAGCCTCTTTCTGTTGATAATCTAGCCTCTTTCTGTTGATAATCTAGCCTCTTTCTGTTGATAATCTAGCCTCTTTCTGTTGATAATCTAGCCTCTTTCTGTTGATAATCTAGCCTCTTTCTGTTGATAATCTAGCCTCTTTCTGTTGATAATCTAGCCTCTTTCTGTTGATAATCTAGCCTCTTTCTGTTGATAATCTAGCCTCTTTCTGTTGATAATCTAGCCTCTTTCTGTTGATAATCTAGCCTCTTTCTGTTGATAATCTAGCCTCTTTCTGTTGATAATCTAGCCTCTTTCTGTTGATAATCTAGCCTCTTTCCGTTGATAATCTAGCCTCTTTCTGTTGATAATCTAGCCTCTTTCTGTTGATAATCTAGCCTCTTTCTGTTGATAATTTTGTCTCTTCCTGCTGATAATTTAGCCTCTTTCTGTTGATAATTTTGCCTCTTCCTGTTGATAATCTAGCCTCTTTCTGTTGATAATTTTGCCTCATCTTGTTGATAATCTAACCTCTTCCTGTTGATAATTTTGCCTCTTCCTGTTGATAAACTAGCCTCTTTCTGTTGATAATCTAGCCTCTTTCTGTTGATAATCTAGACTCTTTCTGTTGATAATCTAGCCTCTTTCTGTTGATAATCTAGCCTCTTTCTGTTGATAATCTAGCCTCTTTCTGTTGATAATCTAGCCTCTTTCTGTTGATAATCCAGCCTCCTTCTGTTGATAATTTTGCCTCTTCCTGCTGATAATTTAGCCTCTTCCTGTTGATAATTTTGCCTCTTCCTGTTGATAATCTAGCCTCTTTCTGTTGATAATTTTGCCTCTTCTTGTTGATAATCTAACCTCTTCCTGTTGATAATTTTGCCTCTTCCTGTTGATAATGTAGCCTCTTCCTGTTGATAATCTAACCTCTTTCTGTTGATAAACTAGCCTCTTTCCGTTGATAATCTAGCCTCTTTCTGTTGATAATCTAGCCTCTTTCTGTTGATAATCTAGCCTATTTCTGTTGATAATCTAGCCTCTTTCTGTTGATAATCTAGCCTCTTTCTGTTGATAATTTTGCCTCTTCCTGCTGATAATTTAGCCTCTTTCTGTTGATAATTTTGCTTCTTCCTGTTGATAATCTAGCCTCTTTCTGTTGATAATCTAGCCTCTTTCTGTTGATAATTTTGCCTCTTATTGTTGATAATCTAACCTCTTCCTGTTGATAATTTTGCCTCTTCCTGTTGATAATCTAGCCTCTTTCTGTTGATAATCTAGCCTCTTTCTGTTGATAATCTAGCCTCTTTCTGTTGATAATCTAGTCTCTTTCTGTTGATAATGTTGCCCCTTCCTGTTTGTAATGAAAGATATCTCCGAAAATTAACTTCTTTGACAAGGATATCGATTCAACAATATACGATCGATATGGTATAGCAAGACATGTCAAAAGAAAACAACTTCAAAAATTACAAAAAGAAAGTTATGTTGCTCTAACTTCTTTGACAAGGATATCGATTGAACAACATACGATCGATATAGTATAGCAAGACATGTCAAAAGAAAACTACTTAAAAAAATTGCAAAACAAAAATTATGTTGCTCTAAAAATTTATTACATGTTGTATAATGAATCTGCATTACTGTTAAGTTATTTCTCATAACAATCATCTGTTATTGATTTTTCTCAAGCCCAAAGAGATTTAACACTAAAGATATGCTATTTATAACTACACAGCTGGCTTAGAAGTCGCCCGGAAGTAAGATTGGCATATATAACCTCACATTTGGCAAATATTAAACATTATAATTATTTTTAGCTCGTGATGTATTAGTCGCTAAATTATCCCTCCAATTTGAACGCGAGGTTGAGATTTTCATTAGACAAAATCACGAGCGTTAGATTTCTGTTGAAAAATAATTTGTTGAATAGCTTCATTACTTCGGAATACGCTAAACACATAAAATCACCATTTGTTACTCGTACATCTAAAGAGCTAGACGACATATCCAGCTGGATGTTGTAAGTGGATAAATAAGCAATATGTTTCCCCAATGCCACCGGATTACCTTTACGACCTTTTGTGTTTCTTCTTCATTGGTAGAATTATAACCTATTTCTGAGGTTGGGGGTATCTGGAAGGTGGAGTTACGTTACCCCAATTATTTTTTAATGATAAATAATAATGAAGCATTAGGAAAGCATTAACTTAATCATAATTCCAGACAATAGGAGACCACAGAAATAATTTACTTTAAGGAAAAATTCCTATTGTCTTACCGGGAATCGAACCCGAAACCTGAACTGTAGTCAGAAGCACCAACCACAAGACTAAGAGGCTGATCTAAATATGTAATATTAAAATGTATATAGGAGCCGTAGCCTAGTTGGTTAAGGCATTACGCTACAGGCCAGAAGATAGGGTTTCAATTCCCGGTGGGGTCAGGACTAAATCTTCATGCAGCGCCATGGTCCTCAGACCTACTCAGCCTCTAACGGAAATGAGTACCATACGCTTGTTCTTGGGGGGTAAATATGACCAACACTCAGACCTGACTACCCAACTGATGTCTCGAACCGATTGTACAGAAAAGTGGGAGCCTTATTCTCATACTATTCCAAGGATTTCCAAAGGTCTGTAATGGAATCGCTTTACCCTTTTAAAATACATTAAAATATAAAAAAGTCGAGATCAGATCAGTGAAATACTAATCATTTTGAAGTTCACATCTAGCTTCATCACTCTTCCTAGCTTAACTTATAGAGTCCTACAAAGGTAAGTTTTTGCAGTTGCGGGCCTTAGGAGGCACTTGGTGTAAAAGGAGAATATGCCTCCTAACTTCAAGACAATTAGCACAAGTTGTCAGCCCTTGAATGACGGCTGGCTGTACGTCCAGGACAAACGTCAAGCATCCATTTCACATTTCAGTTAGAGATTGAGTCGATCCTAGAATCATGGTGCCGCCAGGAGGTTGAAGCCAAACTTGAGATATTTTGGTTTTTAAGGCATTACCTTAACCATCTATGCTAGGGCGTGACTTATATATACATGAATATGTGCATGTGTTAGGAAAATATAATGTAAGGGATAAAGAAAAAACCTTGGTACCCATCGGAGTTTGAGCGAGGGGTGAAACAAATATCTTCTGGGACGCCTAGACCACGTTCAACCAAAATTGGTACACAAACAACTTATAGTCTGTAAAAGTTACTGTGGGGGTTAAAAATCCCATATGTTACCAGAAGGAGGGTGAAAGAATGTGGCATGCAAAATTAATCGAAAACTATGGATATTTAATTCTTAACTTTTCGGATTTAACATTTAAGTCCAAGTTTGACTCATAGCATCCCTAAAGAGGGTGAGAAGATGAGGAACAGAGAAAAATAAAATGCAAAATAGCCAAGATTAGTATGGAATCCATAATTACAGAGGTCGCTAAACTTATTGGCGATATTGTCGACAGTCCCAATGCCATTTGAGCCAAGCCAGCAGTTCTATGACAGAGGGTGAGGGACCGAGAAAGGGCGAAGACTAAAATGTCCCAATGGACCGAAATTTGTGTCGAATCAATAGTTTTAATGGTCAGTATATTGATTAGTGACAGTCCCTATGCCAGTTAAGCCCACGTTTGTTCCCCATCGAACCCGTGGGTTCCTACAGGGGAGTGACGGTCTAATAAGAATTAAAAATGACCGATAATAATGTTGACAATCAATATCATCCTGTGCCGTTATGATGAATAGTAACACTCTCGGATGTGCTGGTCGTTTAAATCCACGTTCATGTCCCGTCGGCATGGGTCTGAGAAGCTGCGAAAAATAAAAATTATCAGAATTAGTGAGGGTAGTGTCCCCATCCGGATTTTTCTTGGGGAGCTAAGCTGATTGGGTGCCAGTCCCGATGATATTAAGGGCTCAAGTTGCATCAACTAGCGCCCCCTCAGTTGGCCAAGAAGAGGTGATCAAATTAAACTGGTCCACAATAACCTGATTAGTGTCAAATCCATATTTTTCCTGGGTCAATAAATCTGATTAGTGACAATCCCGATGCATTTTTAGCCTAAGTCCTCCTAGGTGCATGAGATGTGGATGATAATGTAAAAGTAATCGATAACCACCGACATTAACTTATAATCCATACACATTGGAATTTGCGGACATGAATATAACACTAATGAATATGGATGGCGTTTAAGCTAAATTTCCCCACCCACCCATTTGGAATGGGCGTGAAAGGAAGTAAAACATAAAATGTCCAGAATGATGCGGATTAGTGTCTAATCAACATTTTTCCTGGTGGTTAAACTAATTGGCATCAGTCCCGATTTCATTTAAGCACACATTTAACCTCTAGAAGCAATAGTTTAGTGAGAAAATATAAAAAAAGACGTTTAACATTCCAGAGTCCTATAGTTTTCAGGATCACTAAGCTGATTGGTGACAGTCCAGATAATATTTAAGCTCGAGTTTTACACGAGCATTTATAGAGTAGGTGGGAGGAAATGACGAAAAATAATACGTAACGGCCGATATTATCTCGAATTCATAGTTTTTAAAGTCGATAATATAATTAGTGGTAAGACCGGGATAAATAAATAACTGGTAAACAAGTCGTTTCTAGTATTTCTAAAACAATATTTAGAATGAATTATTGACTTAAATACGAAATACCATACAACTACATAATCTTTGTTATTAATTGCACGTACTTGTAAAAAAATCCTTACAGTTTTATAGAAACTTAATTAATTAATAATACAGCAAAACTTGTTCAAAGCGGAATCGCATGGGACCAATTTTTTCCCCACATTAGACAAAATTCTGCATTATAAAAAATTAACCAATCCTCAATCATAGAGCACCGTATATGTCTTTTTATGTGCCTTGGAGTAATTGTCGTTCCGTTGCCGTTGGAAAGTGAGGTATTGTATGTACTAGCGACTTCAACGGTAACGCGCAAGAAAACAGTTCCGTTTCGTCAGCGTTAAAAATGTCTCTTTGGCGCGTATCCTCAAATTAAAGTATGCAGTTTCGGTTTCCGCTCACTAACTATACTTTCGTTCACAGCCTTTGATTCCCCGCAAATTTCATTCCACACTACATTGTGTCGTATTTTAAAACTATTCGCAACCAACCTGAAGATGTCTTAAAATCGTTATTCCCTAGGGATATAGCAACAGCTAGACCTTACGTTTGGAGCATCGGTCCGGAAATTTGGAGAGTTTTTGATCATGGACTTGTAAAACATACCTCGTTAATTAATTTTTTTTTTGCTCTTCATTAGACCATTTCCTTGCACCCATTCATTCGTTATTTTTTCTTTGTGTTTTAAAATCTCACAAACTTGGGTTTTTCCACATTTAAATTTAGTCATTATTTCGCTTACTGAGAGTTTGTTTTTCTTTATCTTTAATCACTTTCGCTTTTTCGTTTAATGACAATGATACATACGATTTAGCCATCTTTATTCCGTCAATTCAGAACGCTACCTGTGAAAGATACGTACACAATCAGTCTCAGATCTTAAACTAATTTGATATTTTATAGTGCACTGATAATTTGCGAGACAGATGTTACACAACAAATATTTGTTAAACGAACCTGTATTTCACAAAACGGGAATGCAATGAGGCCGAAAGAAAATTCCAGATACTCTACTTCACCCGGCGCGGGCGGCAGGAATCATCACATATTGTTAATTCGCCTAACGGGAATTCAATTAAGTGGTAATTAATTTATTTCTCTCTCTTTCTCTCCGCCTTATAAACATTTTTTATGAATTGTGTAGAAATATTCTTCCGTTTCCGCATTGGGCAGATTCCGTTTTATACAAAATAAATACACGTAAAATTACTATTATTTTGCCGGGACCAAAAAATGTGTTCATATTGGACAGATTTCCGCAATCTTCATGTTCCAGATTAAACGAGTTTTACTCTCTCTATCTCTATATTAGTTAAACATCCCCTCTATAGATCCTTTTACGTGATCCACCTCACTCATTCCTTATAGTGGCAGGGCCTGTCGGGAGACAAATTGAAACTCTATATCATACATTTTCAATCAATCTTTTCTTTCTCGAAGAAACCTAATATATTCATTCATTCATTCATTCATTCATTGTGTTCTGCTCAAGAGCAGGTCTTTAACTGCAAACTCAGCATTTTCCACTCTTTCCTTAACTCAGCTTTCCTTTTTGTATCTGCATACAAACCATTTTAATATTGTCTATCATCTGATGTCTTTTTATGCCTCTAACTTTCTTTCCGTTGACCATTCCTTCTAGGGCATCCTTCAGCAGGCAGTTTCTTCTTAGCCAGTGGCCAATCCAATGTATTTTCCTCTTCTTTATGAGTTCCAGCATTGTTCTTCTTTCACCCACTCTGTCTAGCACATCTTTATTTCTGACTTTTTCTGTCCATTTTATACGTTCCATTCTTCTCCATATTCACATCTCAAAAGCTTCCAGTCGCTTTCCCTCATTCCGTATTAATGTCTAAGTACCTAATATATATTCGACTTAATTACCAAAAGAAATACATTTTCCGTACACCTGCAAATACGGATCATTAGGAGCACCGTAGAAGTTTATCTGTAACTCAAAATTTAAAAAAATATTCTAGCAGTCGTAATTTTTCTTTCCTCGCAATGAAACTGGATACATACGATTTAATGAACAAAAAAAAAATCACTCAATTCCTGTGCTACGTGACAGACCTTTTTATTTAAATAATTAAAATGACTATTTAACTCATGCCACAAATGCTAGTCAATGACCAATCACGTTTCAATGAATGTTGTTTTACAACCAATGGCAGTCGTGTTTCATCTCGCTCTCTATCGATTTCTCTTTATCAGCTCCTGCTTTTGTGATAAAGAAAGCTCCTCCTCTTTAATGTTCTGAACAGGTCAAAGCATTATTTGTCTCCAACAAATACATTGAATATAGCAAATAATGAAAAGATTTATTGATTTTATTGAGTAGTTTACTAAAAAAATAAATGAATAAACCGTAATGTTGATTATGATATAGGCCTATAGTTTCATGTGTTTCATTATTTATCCACTTGGATGCACTCTCACAATATTGCGATCTTATTTGCAATAAATAATATGATCAAGCAGCAGTGAATGAACATAACCTCACATTTCTGATTTGTTTTCAACATCGCCGTTTACATTAAATATATAAATATTTTAAAATAACTAGTCAAACAATGATTTGTGAGTAAATAGCTTAATTTTATTCGTTAAATAGTCCTAACAAATGCCACTCTTGATTTCCAAATTCTCTAGATAAATTTACTCCTCACTTCGTGAGTCGTGAATTTATCGATAATTTGGAAATCACTCGTGGCATTACTTATGAAAAATTATTGCTTATAAAAAAGTGAAATTTGAATTATTTAATCACTTCTGATCATGTCTCGTTCCGGATCATTCAATGCATGGGCCAATAGTGGACCGTGGAGGTTGTTCCTGTTGTCTGAAACAATGCGTCTTGTGGGTCTCTGCAGAAAATTGGTTGCCATGTTCGCTGGTAAATATCCGGCTAAGTTGATAGATTTTAAAGGAGTAAAAATACTGAATGAGGGGCATCTCGTAGCTCAGAGAGATAAACTCTGTGCTATACAAACCAGAAGATTGCGGGTTCGATTCCCGATGGGGTCAATATTTTTTAATCGACCTAAATCTTTCGGTTGCACCATTAACCTGGAGTGCACTTAACCTATAACCGAAATGAGTATCAGACTATACTCTGAGGATAAGGGCGGTTTTAAGGAAAAGGAAATTGTTTCCAGACAAGCAGGACGATGTCATTTCAAAATTATTTGTAATATAAAATATAAGCCAATTTGTTTAACTTTACATCTCGAAATTAAATCTTTAAGCGGTTTCTTTTGAGTTTTATGTTAATTTTTTCTCATATCGTTGTTCGTCTGATTAAATTTTGATCACGCCTATACACTATGGCGAGGAGAGGAAATAGGGGACCTATTACATCAGTGACCCGAATTCGATTACCGGCGGGGTAGGGAATTTGAAATCTCCACCGTTTTCTTGGTATATTTATTGTGCTTGTGCTGAAGAAAAAAATTGCAAAAAAAAAGGAGATAACGTATAGGATCAAATAAATAAAAATATTTAAAAATCATATAGTGTGATTCAGAAATATGGCTATACGTTTGATCGCATTTTGTGACGAAAATATTATTATTAAAGGAAGTATATCATTGGAAAGGGAATCCTTCAAAGTACAACAATAGAACAAAACAAAACAAATCACTTACAACATTAAGCAAGTCACTTTATTGTTTCAAATTGTTCGCCGTTTACATCCAAGCATAATTGGCAACGCTTTGGGAAGCCATTCATTTCGTTATGATACATGATTAGAGGAACAGCTCTAATTTCTTCCTCAATCACTAATTTCAGCATGTCGACATCTTGATGTTTCCGGACATAAACCTTCTCCTTCAAATAATCCCACAACCAATAGTCACATGCTCTGAGGACAGGGGAACGGGCTGGCTATTCAATGGGGCCTCTTCTTCCCACCTATCTGTTTTGCAAATGATCATCCAAAATTTCCCTCACCGCAATTGCATAGTGAGGAGGCGCACCATCCTGCTGAAATAAACATTATTCATGTTCAGCACTTTGCATTACCGGTAGGACAATTTGTCTAAGGATATTACTATACCGATCACCATTATCAGTCTCATCCAAAATTCGCATTCCTAATAGTCCTTCCCATCCGATCATAGCCCAAACAGTGACTTTGCCGCATCTTAAACGTGTCTCTTCAATAACATTAGGATTCTCTTTACCATAATAGTGACAATTGTGTCGATTAACACGTCCGTTCACATGGAAAACAGCTTCATCAGAAAAGTGCAATTTTCTGTTCCAATGTTCGTTGTTTGCTGATTCCCTTACAACAAATTCACAAAATTCCATCCGCCTGTCAGGGTTGTCTTCATTAAGTTCGTGGACACGTATCGGTTTGAAGGGGTGGTACTTCTCACGCTTAAAAACACGACACACACTCGATTGACTGATATGAAGCTCACGTGCAGCTTGGCGGGTTGATTTTTGTGGGCTAGCGTCAAACGCCTCCACAATTCTGTTCGTTGTTTCTGCATCCGAGCTAATGCGAGGCCTTCCAGGAGGTTTGATTTTCTGCATACTTCCCGTTTCCAGCAGTCGTTTTCTCCACTTCCCCACAGTCGACGGCTGCAATGCTACGTTAAACTTACGCTTGCCCGTCTTGCGGCCTCACGATCATTAGCATACGTTATTGCCCATGCAGCAATTGTAATTTGCTGTTGCATATTCAACTCCATTTTGACTAATGACGTAAGTTCTTCACTGTTTTGTTTTATTCCATTGTTTTAATTTGAATAATTGCCTTTCCAACGGTAATTTCATATATCCTGTAATGGTAATATTTTCATCACACACGCAATCAAACGTATAGCCATATTTATGATTCCTCCGTAGTATGATACAGTTGCCACGAATGGATCAAGTTTAGGTTCCATGGGTGGTTCACGATTATAAATGTCCATCCATAACATTAGTCCACCGCTCTGGTTTCGATGTAGCGTGGTGCCTTGTCACGCAGCGGGCCAGGGTTCGATTCCCGTTCGGGACAGGCTCATGTATGAGGTTTTTTTCGGGGTTTTTCCTCACCTGTAAAGCAAATGTCAGGTAGCTTAGGGCCCAACTGTCCCCAAAAATCATCCGGCCATTAATCATCATCATCGTTCACCGGTGTGGAAACCAACGGGAAGCTACCACACTTATAATTCCTTAGTAAAGCTGCAAACCATAGCATGAAAATGCTATGATTGCAGTGAAAGACCTGCCCTCGGGCAGAATTACTGTGGATGGATAGATCCATAACATTATTAGCCTATTTTCCTGTTTAACCGTTCGTCCTCAGTTGTATCATCGATGTCAATACATGATTCTAGTCTATTTTGATCCCTCGCTTAGCCTATAATTCAGCAGTAATTAAACTCAAAATTATATCATTGGTTTCCCGATGGCGACGATCTTCGGCGTATTTTAGTAAGTGTCTGTCATTAAATAAAATACGAAATGTATTAAAATTTTCAATGCACCCTCTACAAAACTGCATTAAAATCACGTATATTTTTGCCATTTTATTAGTTGATATGCCGACAGGAAGCCTTTAACTTTAGCATGTATGTAATCAGTATGTTCGTTTTTATTTAATGACTAGCTAATACCCGGCGTGCGATGCTACGCCTAAATAAATTAAATTCAATGTGCTTTTATGTTTGGTTGAATAAGTAAAAGGAAAAAAATAATTATATATTCATATGTTTTTAGATACCCCGTGCCGTTTACCCGGCATTGTCCGGGAATGTACTCATCCCGATCTTCTTGGCATAAATGAGCTGAAAGACAAAAATTAATGTACTTCTTACTCTATGATTAGTTGAATAAGTAAAATGAAAAAATAATTATAGTAAATGTATATCGTAATTATTTTAAAATTTCCCGTGCTAATTACCCAGTGTTGCCCGGGAATCTACTTATCTCGATCTTCTTGGCATAAATGAGCTAAAAGAAAAAATTCGTTATTGTGAGTTATCCGTAAAAGAATATCCACCATGTGCTGTTATAGGCTACTGCACAGGAATCTACGTACTTGTCTCGATCATCTTGGCATCAATGAAATACAACAATTGTTATTGAGAGTTATCCGTAAGAGATGAACATATGCTTTCGCGGACTTTTTTGTAGAGCTTCATGAGATAGGCCTATTCAGTTCTGTGTACAATAATTTTGTGTATTTATTATGGTTTAGGCAGCGTAAGCCATTTAAGCGTCTAAAGACCAATTTTTTTTACGTTTTGCACTACAAAGGGCGATTTTTAATTGTGTAAGAGTTGAGTATTACAACTCTCTTATAGCTTATGTTCATCCTGGGAATCTCCTGAACATTTTGCAAAAAGCCCCATCACAATTGGATCAACTATGTGGCCGCGCATAAAGTACGAACAAACAAACAAACATTCATTTTTAGATTATTTAAATAATTAGTGACCGCCGGCCGTTTTGAATGTTTTTAAACATGTGAGAGGTACATTCACGGCAACTCTATGATTCATTGGAGGAGATCATTACCTTTTATAGATCGGTAATTGAATTCTTATAAAACAAAATTTCATTAAAATATAAGATATCTGTATATACCATACATCTCTATTTGGGACTAGGATGCTCCGTTGCGGGAGTTACTTAACTAAGTAAATTTAGTTACATTTATTTTCCAACCGATTTCTGTAAGTGGCTTCTAATCTCTGAATCATCTAGGAGGCAATTATTACTTGTATGGGAAAGGTCGATTAAATTTTGGTCATAGCCTCGGGTTGTTTTACGAGCCCGAAAATCTCAGACTAGGAACCCAAGACTTATAGCCCCTCCAGGAGGACTTGTCTCTTGGATGTTTCCATCCTAAATAATCAATTGACCTCGCTCATATTTAACCTGGGATCCTCGGGACCACAGGCAAGGAACTTAACCGAGGCCACCAGCCTTAATTTATCGAAAGAGAAAGCTGTTGATGATCAGAGAAATTCCATTTTGATGACCCTGAGATTTTTATGATAATACAGAAACAATGAAAACCCCTTAGAAGCAGAGTAATCCTGTTTGACGACATTTTCAAAAAAAGTTTCGTTTTACTATTTTACAATTAAAATATTAATTGAATTCTAAATGTTTAATTTATATTTTTAATTCATAAATACACACACACACACACACACACACACACACACACACCACAACACACACACACACACACACACACACACACACACATATATATATATATATATATATATAAGTAAAGTGAAAAAAATAATTTATATATATTAAGGTTCTGATTTTGGGGTAATGCTGCTTATATACATTTTTTCTATTGTCTAGAACAATTTTTATATTGAATTCAAGAGAATTTGCAAATCCTATTTTATAAAGCAAAGTCTATTAACTGTTTCTTACATTTTTTTATTTAGAAGATATTGTTTTCAATATAAATCTAAAGAGTATGTTATATCAGGATTTTATGCGTGGCTGTCTCGGTGGACGCGTGGCTAGAGCCTCCCAACGACCGGGATCTCTGGTTCGAATTCTGGGGTTCCGGAGGGATGGTGGTGTTGGACTACACCGAGATTTTTCGAGTTTTCTCGAGATTCTCTCATTTCCCGAATTTCATCCTACCGCCGCTCTCTACTCCATTTCCCTACCCCATCAAGTAATTTAATTTCATTAATTCATTTTTATCACCTTTCATCTCATCTCATTATTTAAAAATGCTGTTTTAACAAACCACGGATGTATAAAATATGTGGTTGTGTTGATCTAACGAGATCACACTCATGCGAGTATGTGTACCAACTTGAGGCAGAATAGGGTCAAAGAGATGGTTGTAAACCATCCTCGAGGCCCAAATAAATGGCGGTATGAGACATGTGTGTTAATAATTGATGTGTATCGAACCAGGAACACCATAACAGATTACATGTCACCGTAACCTATATATTTCTCTTCATTCATTCAATAATGTAAAAATGGATAATACAATGAATAAAAAATAAGGTTGAAATGTAGGGTCTTAAAACCCGAACTCTCCTCTTCTATTCAAATATAAGTTGATGACTACAATACGTTATTATGGATATAAGTTTACATCCGACACTGAAAGGGCTATGAAAAATGAAAGGAAATCTAATTATAGGGAGTGAAAATTATTTAAACCGACAAACTCTGGGACACCAAAACAAATATTTTTCCATAATGTCATTTTTTCCTACGAGGATTATTTAAACAGGTAGAGGAAGATTTCTCTGACGGCAAATTAATTAAACCAATAAACACTTTTGCATTTTTTATTACCAAGAGACAACACATTAACACAACGTAATTACTTAAATTACAGTAGAGGTTCAAAAATGCCTCCACTGACATGTAAACAAAGGTTACACCGGCGGATCATGTTCTTACATGGGCAAAAACTCCGGGAATATCGTTAATTACTCCTGCTGCTGCTACTATCCGGGCAACCAGATCCTTTTATGTGTGATAGCTTCCCTCTACTTTCCACACCAGTGAAAGATGATGATGATAAGGACAAGGATGATGATGGATGATTTTCGGGGATCGTTGGGCCCTAAGCTTCCTGACATTTATCTTACAGGTGAGGGAAAACCCCGAAAAAAAACTCACCCAGGAGCCTGTCCCGACCGGGAATGGAACCCGGGCCCGCTGCGTGATAAGGCAGCACGCTACCTCGAGACCACAGCGGTGAACAACTGTATATAATGAACGTAAATATTTCCAACAAATATGTTATTATTTTACTATTATTTATTATTTTGAAAACACCATCGCGCAAAAAATAATGTACAACGTACGTTTGTGAAGTGTTTTACAGAATTTTGGAAACTAAAAACCTCGCTATCGCTCGTGTTTAAACATTTTTCTCGCTTCTGTAAAAACCACTTCCTAACCTCGCATCGTAATATATCAATACGAACCAAAATTGTCGAAAGTCTTTCAAGCAAAATGATGTGACTTATATAAAAATATCTAACTGGCTTGGAATACTTCTTCACAAAAGTTTAAAAAGATGAATTAAATAGTACCCGATTAAAAATTGAATAATTGGTTATTTTGTACATCCATCTTTCCTATCGGCGGCGATTTTACCCATGTTTGGGGAATGCCATATCTGATTAAGGGGAAACATGTATTGCTCCTCTGCACTTCATTTGACTACATAAGGTTACTGTCATGAACCTGATAGCTTAATGACTAGCTTAGGGTCGATGTCATAATTAAAATGACTTTAAAATTTATAAATTCTGGTCCCTATAAACTTTAAGCTTTTACACATATTTAAACTTTCATATCTATTTAATATTTTACCATGTATAGTATGCTGTAATATTTTAAATAATTCATTGGCACTATCGTTCCCGTAAGTTCACAGCCACGCGAACATAAACTCTCCAGACATCCCAAACTTAAACTGCGATGTTTTCCTGTCATCCCCTGTATTGCTGACCTTCCTCAAACCAATATTAATATTATTCTACCGCTTTATTCTTGACCTACCTACTGGGAGCTTTCTCTCTTGTTTTTCTGCAAGAGGTTTTCATGTCCTTCTTTCATTCCCATTTATACTATATGTCCTGCCCATCGAGTCTTTTTGACTAATTAACTAACTAACTCACTGGCACTATCGAACCCATAGGCTCATCGCCGCGCTGACATAAGCTTCCCATACATCCCTATCCTGAGCTAATATTTTTATATCTACTGTATAATTTACTTCCCTCAAATCATAGTTAATGTTATTCTTCCACCTCATTTATGGCCTACCTACTAGGCGCTTTCTCTCTGGTTTCCTACATGCCCCTCTTTCATTCTTCATTCGTATCGTATGTACTGCCCATCTCTTAACTCTTCTCATTATAGTCTTATCTGGTTTACCATCAATATAATTTAGCTTATTGTTATGGAGTCTTCTCCATTCGCCTGCCTATTTCATTTTGGTCCAAACAATTTCCTAATAACTTTACTCTCAAATACTAGTAATATTTTCTCCTCCATTAAAGTAAGATTTCATGTTTCGCACCCATATGATATCACTGGGAGAATAACAGTTTTATGTATTTTCAATTACATTTTTTCAGAGTAGTTGGGACGACAAAGAGTTCCTGTAATGCATAATAGAGAGTCTTTTTAACCTTGTAAATTATTTAATAACACTGAAAGAACACTAATTGCCTTTGATGTTTAGGCGCCCAAGAACATTACAATCACGGCGCGGTGTATTGAAACCTTTCTTACCTTTATAAAATTTATTTCGTTAATGAATCACAACAATCCGAAATATTCCTAAATGGTCAATTGAGATAGAATATTTGTAGTAAAGGATTTTGTACATTTGGGCCATACCAACCCATGTTAATAAATGCATGGTATCACATTTTGAGTTAAAAAAATTCTGTATTATTACCGGAAACTGAACAGTTTGAAACATTACTAAATATAACTAACAAAATAATATAAAAATATCAGCTATAGCACTCAATAACCAAAGTTAATTATTGTATTTATTTAACAATTCAGTTCTATATCTCAGACCCAATTTAAATCTGGGAGTAAAAAGGCTGATAGATTTTGGTCAGAGGTCTCTTTTTTTTCAGGCTTGTGTTTCTTTCACGTCCCTTAAATCAACGACTCGGGACCAAAGGCTTAACTTATCTTTTGAAAGAAAGCAATAGTCAGTATTTTTACGCCCTTAAAAATATATCAAACATGACCAGTTTTGAATTCGCGTAGCTTGTAACCAGAGGCGAGCATTGTAACCATAATAATCGATATGCTCTAACTAAAAAGTGGAGCAACAATTAAATGAGTTGATTTCAGTTGTTGTTATACTATTAAAGGTTAGTAAATAATTGCTGCATATCTCTATGTCCACTTGTTCTCGTGAAAATATTTCTGAAAACTGTTTACAGATCTTCATCTATCTAGTAGACACCGAAAATAACCATGGGCAATATATATATATATATATATATATATATATATATATATATATATATATATATATTTAGCGTTTGAGGAAGTGGCTGAATTCAAATACCTAGGAACAATAATCACAAATAGGAATGAGACGCACAAAGAAATTAAACATAGGCTCAATTCTGGAAATGCATGCTATTATGCATTGCAGAGACTTCTGATGTCCCAACTCCTTTCAAAAAATGTTAAGCTGAAAATATATAAAACTATTATTCTACCAGTTATATTGTATGGGTGCGAAACATGGACTCTTACTTTAAGGGCGGAAAGGAGATTACGAGTATTTGAGAATAAAGTACTTAGGAAAATTTTTGGACCAAAGAGAGATGAACAGACATGTGAATGGAGAAGACTACATAACAATGAACTACATGGTCTTTATAGGAAGCCAGATATAATAAGAACAGTTAAGTCTCGTAGACTGCGATGGGCAGGACATGTTGCGCGTATGGGGAATGAAAGACGTGCATGGAAGCTTCTTATAGGAAAGCCAGAGGGAAAACGGCCAGTTGGTAGACCAAGAATGAGGTGGGAGAACAACATTAACTATGATTTGAGGGAAGTAGATTATACAGGGAATGACTGGCAAGCATTAGCCCAGGATAGGGATGTATGGAGAGCTTATGTCCGCGCGGCCATGGACCTACGGGTTCGATAGTGCCAGTGAGTAAGTAAGTAAGTTCGTAAAATAACCTAAAGCCTATATAAAAATACCTCTGAGCAAAATGCAACCGATCTTCTTATATCCACGTACTATCTTAGTCTCCTACTACGTAGATGTCTCCTCGATACGATGTATTAACCACATGTCATTCGCCGACATGTATAGAAAAATAAGCGTAACTAATTCAGTCTGTTTAAGAAAATTCCCACCAAGGGAGCACCCATAACGAGCGGGACGAACAGAGATCAATCAAATATATGTATTAATATAAAATTATAGAATATTCACCTGAAAGGTCCGTCTCCTCAACTTAATTATCATTTAACTGTAGCGCTTTCGGGACTTGTCCCATCATCGGCAGGATTCAAAACTGGTGTTTCACTGAAGATCTGGTAGAGGGGGTTGCATGTATTGGGTTCGTTTTCGTTTATCAGGCTGTCGTTGTGAGCTGCTTTCATGATTTCCATCTCTTCGAGTACGTTTATCTTCGCTGGATTATTTTTCTCTGTGCATTACTGTTAGGGGTGTTTTTCAATATTTAACATGCGATGTCCTTCATGGATAACGTGTTTTGCATAGCTTGATTTACCTTCTGTGTGAATGAAGTCTCGAAAATGTTCTTTGAATCTGATGTTAAAACTCCTGTTTGTCCTTCCTATATAAAATTTGTTGCAGTCCTTACATGTCAGTTTATAAACTCCTTTGCTGTTGAAAATGTTATTTTCTTCAATGTTATTGTTTATTATGTTGTTTAATTTGTTATTGGTTCTGTATGCTATTTTTACGTTTTTATCGGCTTTCATTAGTGCATTGGCTAATTTTGTCGTTTCTTTTCCTGTGTATGTGTTATCCATGTATTCTTGTTGTTGTCAGATTCTTTTTCTAGTTTAGTTATGTTGGTTATGTTGTTCTTCCTTTTTTGTTTTTTTTACGAGCTTATCTATGAATTCTTCATTATAGCCATTGGTTTTTGCCATATACTTAATGTAGTTGAGTTCTTGGATATAATTGTCTTTGCTTAATGGGAGTTTCAACATTCTACTGACTAAGCTATTAAATGTACTAATTTTCTGTTGAAAAGGGTGTGTAGAATTTTTGTTTATGGCCAGAGCATTGTTTGTGGGTTTCCGGTAGATACCGATTTCTAGTTTATTGTTGTGTAGATTTTTGGTTATAGACAAATCTAAGTAGTTTATGCTGTTGTTAAGTTCTATTTCTTCGGTGAAAGTGATTTTTACAGTTAAATGATAATTAAGTTGAGGAGACGGACCTTTCAGGTGAATATTCTATAATTTTATATTAATTTTGAATAAACCTCAACGGAACACATCATGAATCTTATAAAAGTTAAATATATGTATGTCAAAATTCTAGCGACCACATGTTTTTGTGTTATCAGAACCAAACTTGGTATATTCTGTAGTAATCAACAGAAAAAAGAGTAAAATCAAGTTTGTTTACCAGCAAAATCAGACCTGAAAAGAAATTTAAAAATCGCTCTAGCGGTAGCAATTTTTCGATGTTTCGCAATGAATCAGTCTTCTTTTTTCTTCTTATTATTCTTAATTTGTAGAATTTTCATCCTGTTTATTTCCAAAATCACTCCTCGAAGGAAGACGTATTGGATGTGCATCCACTGTATATCCCTCTCTTGGCTGGTCTTCCTCTTGTTCTTCTCCCTCCATTGGTCTATCTTCTTTAGCTCTTTTTTCAAGCCGGTTGTCTTCCATTCTTTCTATGTGACCTTTCCAATATTTTCGCCTATATCTATAATAAATTTGGTTATGTCATGAATATGATATTTGTCCCTATTTATTTGTATAAACACAGTATATGCTATTAAAGTAAAAATAGGAAGGAAGCGAAATGCAATCATTAGAACTTGTAGTTTACCTTAAATCAGTATTCTTCCTATTTGGCACTATAACCCGTTGCAAATTTTGGCGTCCTTCACAATTTTTCTCCATTCTTCCCGATTTTGTACTTTCTCTTTCCATCCTCTTATTCCCATCTTTCTCAAATCTTGTTCCACATCCTGCAGCCACCGCTTTCTAGGTCTTCCTCTCTTTCTTATTATGTCGTCATGTATTAATCGTTTTGGTATTCTTCCATCTTCCATTCTTGATCTATCCGTCTTTTCCAATTGTGTAGGTTTCGTGACAAGATATTTTTTTTACAATATAAGAACGGCAGCCTTATGATCAACATTACCAGAGGGACTGAGTTCCTTTATTTCGGAGAGCTCGACCCCTAGGTAGTTGCCTTCACTTCGGCTATAGGGAACCACCATCCCTTTCGCAGTAGGTCACTAACTATACCTTAGACGCTGTCGTTGTCCCATAAGGATTCTACCGCCACCTGAATAAAAATGTGGACCCTGCTGTCCATCCACATTTCCTAGAAGACCTAATCTCAAGATATCCCCTAGCACCTCCTCTAGGACCTCTGTCTCTATTTAGTTCACCCTACCCAGCACGCCGAAGAGATTGGTTAGCACAACCTTGTATTGGGTTACTCGGTTTAATGGGGTTCACCACGTAAAGGCGAGAGTAGAGTTGGATAGGAGAGGCTAAGTGTTTTCACTTGATGAAATCATGTATTGCGCATCACTATCCCTTGGACTCCTCCGGAAATCAGTATAAATTACTTAAATTTGTGTATAAAATCATACAACAATTTGCAATAGGTAATAACTTACGATTATGCATCTTTTGTTTTCACTGCAGCCCGACACGTTTCAATAAGTTGGGATAACAAATTGAATTTATCCAATTTAAGCCTAGCAAAATAAATACATATTCGGCAAACCAGCATAATCAGGCAATATCTTCGACTTGATGAGAAATTCGCTTGTTTTACGCAGTTCCTGTGATTGATTTTTAAGTTACAGCATTTTGACAGTGATCCATCGGACACTAATCTACAGAGTTTAAGATGTGTTGAAAAATGATACAACCGCCATATTTTTCGAGACTCTACTAAAGAAAGTGGCGGAATGATCTGTATCAACTAATCCTAGACTGTATGGGAGCTATAATATGTGCAACATTATATAAACAAATACACTTTCTTCTTCCTGACAGTACAACCACGAGTTCAATTTCCTGTTGCAATTTGATACATCCACTAGTTTCATATAAACAAACACAAGTCGTACTTCTCTTATTTCCTGTTATTGCCGGTATTTACTGTAGAGGGTGTGTGGCAGAATACAAATACATGCACGTTGGACTTTTAATAGTTTCAAGCATTTAAGGCAATACAATGGGACGAAAACCAGGGCTGTCAGATGTGGAGAAAGGGCAAATATTCGCATACAAGGACTAATAATTGTCATCTAGAGAAATAGCCCGTAGGATTTACAAATACCCATGGGTGATGAATAGGTTTTTGACCGGAATGTGGTGCAAACGTCTCTTGGAAGACCACCGTAAACTTACGCTGTTACAGGAGAGGTTGGTTATCAGAGGACTGAGTGCAGATGGTACCTCCCTGGGAAGATTAGTTCAAGATCCTAACATTAATGTACACAGTTCTACGTTATCTAGAATGGTGGCTCGAAGGAAATTGTTAATAAAAAAACACCTCGACTGACTGAAATATACAAGACGCGACGAGTAGCCTCAAGAAAGCAATGCATGACCTAGAAGTCCGAATGGAAACAAGTATTGTTCACTGATGATAAATGGAGAAGCCTATTATTAGAACGATTTGCAGACAACCAGGTATTAATAGCACAAGATCATGATGACATAGAATATATGGCAAGAAAACTAAAACAAGAGTATAAAAAATAGGGACTTCATATGAATAAAGAGAGAACTAAACAGAGTGCCATACATCTTTGAAACGTTATTTCTCATCAACGAAATGAGACAGAAATACTTTTTCTTGTGTTTTATTTCTTAAGCCCGTACATATTCAAAATGCTCACCTCCTGCCGTAGTACACTCCCAACAACGACGTTGAACAGAGCGACACACGTTTTGCATTATTGCTATTGGAATGTCATTGACGGCATGTTCAATCTGATCTCTCAGTTCCTCCAGTGTTTGTGGTTTTGTGGCTTTGTGGCGTACACCGTGTTCTTTACAGTTCCCCAAATAAAGAAGTCTAGAGGTGTCAAATCAGGAGATCGAGGCGGGAAGTCCGTAGCACTTCCTCTTCGTCTTATCCATCTCTGATTTAATGTGCGATCGAGAAAATTTCTCACATCGATATGAAAGTGAGGTGGAGCCCCGTCTTGTTGGAAGTAAACCTCATTCTCAAATAGATCGTCAATACGTGGAATCACGAAACTTGTCTCGGATTCTTGTTATTGTTACCCGTGTTGGTGGTGGTGTCCCAAATTCTACCATCCAACGTCGTTGCACTTCAACAACATTCTGCCCCCCCCCTAATACAAGCTTTCCACTTTACAGCAGTTTGCCCTTGATTCCTGCTTTCCAGAGATTCCTATCTTCCCATTGACCATCTTCCATACCCTCTTCATCATGGCATCATATATTCCCTCATACCATGCTCTTCTACTTCTCCCCTTCTTTCTTCAGCCTGGTACAATTCCAATCCAACACCTATTTAGGCCACTTGTCTTCCGACATCCGTTGTACATGTCCATAACACTGTAGAGCTCTCTTTGTTATCCTATCGATAACATCTTGTGCATCCATTTCTTGTCTGATATATGTCTTTCGAATATGTTGTAGCCTGGATATTCTCATACTTCTCCGTAATCCATCCATTTCTGTCGCCAAGATTCTATTCTGCATCCTTCCATTTATTGTCCAGCTTTCTGATCCATATGTGAGTATACTTTCTATTATTGTTGTATAATTTCTTTTTTTGTTTTTCTGGTCAAATTTCTATTCCATAAAAGACCATTCAGGGATCTAATCGCCTACCTTGCACAATTTACTCTGTTAATAATATATTTTTCACAAGTACCAGATTTATCTATTATAGATCCAATATATTTAAATTCTTCAACACATTTAATTATCATATTATATAATTTGTAGGTCTTCTGAATTTCATCCGATTACCATATATTCTGTTTTAATATAATTTATCTTCAGTCCACCTACCTCAAATGCATCGACCAACTTTCTGATCATATATTCTATACCTTCTTTATCTTGTCCTATTATAATCTGGTCATCAGCGAATAATAAATTGTGCAGTACATGGCCGTTAATGTTGATTCCCATTCCCCTACATAACTTATTCCATTTCATTAATGCATCTTCTAAATATATCTTGAACAATGTTGGTGGCATCCCACATCCTTGTCTTAATCCTTTTGTTAAATCAAATTCTGAGCATACTCTATTTCCAACCTTAATACTTGCTTTACAATCATACATTCTTTTTATAAAATGTACAAGAGATTTAGGTATTCCAAACTTCTCCATTGCCACCCAGAGCTTGTTGATGGGTATAGAGTCATATGCCTTTTCCAAGTCTATAAATACCATTCTCCACTTTCCAATAACACATCAATATCCACTTACGTTCATCGAATGATAATCTCGCCGCCATTGTTGTTTATAAAGATGTGAAGATCGATGAACAAGTTGCTAATGCTTTTCCAGTGCCCTGTGAATCATACCCAACAAAAATTGTATTTCTGTCTCATTTCGTTGCAGAGAGTGTATACGTCAATTTGGGACACTCTGTATCTGTGTATAGGAGAAGAAAGAAAACAAATGTAAACTTGAACAATGAAGAAGAACTAAAACCTAGTATTGAATTCACTTATTTAGGAACAAAATTAGACCATTTAAATCTGAAGAGAAAAATATATGCCTAAATCGGGATTTGAACCCAATATCTCTGGTTGTGTACACCAGTGCTTTAACGATTTAAGCCATTGGGCATCATGTTTCAAACATAGATATTTCTCTTATACTAATAAATAAGATTCCCGTGCGCCAGGTAGCAGTGAACGTTTGTTCCAGTAACGCCATCTAGCGGTCTCTTAAATAAGAGCACTTTTAAATTGAAATCAACACATTTCTAGCAAGTAAACCTAATATTCGATATTTAATATTAAATTTATCACTTCTCACTCAATGACAAATTAAATTTAAAAGTGCTATTATTAAAGAGACCGCTAGATGGCGTTAGTGGAACAAAAGTTCTCTGCTGCCTGGCGCACGAGAATCGTATTAGTATAAGGGAAAAATCTATGTTTAAATCGTAATGCCTAATAGCATAAATCGTTAAAGCACTGGTGTACATAACCAGGTATATTTGGTTCAAATCCCGATTTAGGCATATATTTTTTCTTCAAATTTAATTTGTCGTCGAGTAAGAAGTGGTAAATTTAATATTAAATATAAAAAATTAGACCATTCAGTGGAAATGAAAAATAGAATCGCACAAACAAAACAAGCAATAAATGCTTTAAACTCTGTTTGGATGAGCAAAAATGTTTTAAAAAATACAAAATCACAAATATATCAAACCATAGTTCAGAGTATTTTAACGTAAGGTGCTGATGTTTGGCAAATTCCTACCAGGGAAATGAAAATAATTTTTTTAAGTACAGAAATTGATGTTTTACGAAGATAAGCTGGAAAATCTAGAATGGATTGAATACGAAATAAAGAAATAAGGGAAATTATGGGTGTATATAAGAGGAGCCGGACATCATAGACATTATAGTAAAGACTATATTACAATGATATGGCCATGTCAAAAGAATGCCAGAGGAAAGATTGCCTAAACTTATTATGGATCGGATCCCAATGGAAAGGCGGAAGAATGGAAGACAAATAAAACTTGATAGAAGGTGTGCAAGCGGCTATGATCATCAGAGGATTGGAGGAAGTTCAATTGATGGACAGAGAGGAATGGCGTTTGGTTTCCGGAAGACGGCGGCAGCTGTCATGTACCGGATGATGATGATTTGCCGAAAGAAGAGCAGGTATTTTCAAAACTTTAACAAGAAAGTGAGTATGGGCCAAACAAATGTAGCTTCAATAATAATAATAATAATAATAATAATAATAATATATAATAATATAATAATAATAATAATAATAATAATAATAATAATAATAATAATAATAATATATAATAATAATAATAATAATAATAATAATAATAATAATATATTATAATAATAATAATAATTAATAAATTATAATAATAATAATAATTATAATAATAATAATAATAATTATAATAATTATAATAATAATAATAATTATATAATAATATATAATAATAATTATAATAATTATAATAATTATAATAATTATAATAATAATTATAATTATAATAATAATAATAATAGTAATAATAATATAATAATAATAATATGTTTGTTTATTCTGGCAGAGTTAAGGCCATAAGGCCTTCTCTTCCACTCAACCAGCACAAATACATATAAATATTTGACAATACAGATATACAGTACACTAATTCTAAAGAGTTATAAATATATTAAATGTTGCAATGTAAATTTCATGTACAAACATTTTATATAATAATAACAATAATAATACTTACGATAATAATAATATAAATATGATAAATTATACCTATGGAAGGGATGAATTTAATTGACTATCAAGATCTAGGCCTTGGGGAGGTGATTGGAGATCCATTTTTTTTATATTCCAGTAGGATTATGTTTTTATCCACGTTGGAACCTCCACAAGAGAATGGTTTCTGCAGAATGGAGTACATGTAATGGAGTGATCCACAAATGCTCCTGATCTAAATCCTATGGAGAGCCTCCGGTGTATTTTGTGTATCCTACTACGTATACTGATGGAAAACAATATACTTACACCAGAGTTGCAGGCAGCAATCATTTCTGCATGGGAAAGTATGGAGGTGTCCCATGCTGCGTAAACTTATAAATAGCATATGTGTTCCTGTTTTTAAAGTAGTCTCGAAGTATGGCCCCGTCATTGACTATTAGGTCCAGTGGTTGTATAATTTTGCAATATAAAATGGTGTGCAAAAATGTTGTCATTTATTCGGGTATTCTATTAAATTAATTGACAGTTTAAACAAAAATTCAGTTGAAGTTTTTTGACGGCATGTATCACTATGTAAGGCATGACCAAATAAAGTTTCTGATTGTGTATGTATTTGTTAGTTAGGTGTGCCTTGCCATCGGTATAGTTGTTGTATCATTTTGTATGAATAGAATAACAATTCTTTAGAAATTTTCCTTTATAATTTAATGTTTTGGTGATGTGATCTATAGAATTTTTATTATTAAATAATTTATAGCAAGCGAATATCATTAATAAGTGAAACAGAAAGTCAGGAACTGTTTTTACTCTCACGCTCCAAGTGCTTATGCGCAAAATACTTGTTCTTGACATTTTAAGTTACTCCTATCTTCCATCGGTCAACCTAATATTTCCATGCATATGTATTTCTTCCATGCATTTATCTATCTCTAACTTTGCTTAGGTAGCTCTTCCTGGGGCTTAAAGGACCACGCTTGTCGGGAGAGGATTGTTAACTCTGAAACAGTTCACTGTCAGGACCTCTTCCCAGACAACAGACTGATAAATGCTGCACTTATTGAACATTTATAAACGTATATAAAAATATTTGAAAATGTTGCTTAAAAAAATTGTATTTCAATTCTTACTACAGTACCGAATCCAACAATAATTTGAAATCACCAGAATATTTTATAAAAAAGCTCTGGTTTTAACTTCTTTTTTAGAATACTTATGAATATTCAAAGCTCTGAGACGTAGATCGGTGTTCAAATATGTAATATACGATGTTTCAGGATTCTAATTTTGATTAGGCCTATACTCTTCATTATAAAAGCTTCCATTTTTAATTACAGATTAATTTGTGAATATCAAATAAATTTGAGATTTTTTCCTTGTGCCAACATAATTCGGCACGATTCATAATAAAAACAATTAATAATATTTTTTTATACACAGAATAATTAAACAGTTCTTTTATCGATGAAAATAAATAAATCGGAAACTACACAGCATAACGCAGAGGTCAAATCACATATGTATGTCCCAGAGCTTGAACTACCTTCAAAATATTGATGATAAGTTTCCTAACAAAGATATAAGACCAGAAATTAATGAAGTATACTGCTGGTCTTAAATATCTGTAGGTACCGTAAGTACAGAGATTTTTAAAATCAACAATTGTAATGTTGATAGGTCTATACATTGTATAAGTTATATATCACGTTTAGAGTAAATTATTCAGCATTTATGTATAACCCCTAGCCATTGTGGATAATTAAAGATAAACTGATCACACTTCATGCCTCAAGAGGCTTTGTTAGGAGGTTAAGGCTACCATTTGTTAGACAATCGGCACAATATATCAGCCGGGTTGTCAGCTCCAGAGCAAGCGTCTGGTACTTATTTCTGTCGACCCTAGGACCATGGTACCGCTAGAAGATTTTGGCTAGTTTAAAAATCATGACATCCATCGAAACTCGAACCCCCGTCCTTCTGGACTGTAGCGTATTAGTTTAACCAACTATGCTACTGCGTGTTATATCATAATAATTACCATTTCAAATTAGGTAGTTATTTCACATAATGGCTAGATATTAATCATATTGGCTAGTTTATATATAGGTCTATATATATTTTTAGGATATCCCAAGACATAAAGGAGGGGTTTTCGCAAAATCAAATACTCATACCCTCTATTTTTTTCTGTTTGACCTTAATAATTCAAACCTTATTGCGATTGGATCATGACAACTCGTGCCGACTTCATGTCAAACATAAGACTTAAAAATTTGTACTGGGATAGTATAGAAGGATTCTAGACTAAACGATCATTTAGTTAATAAAACATCAATAAACCCAAAACGTATAACTTTTTATTATTTTATAATAAAAAAAACATTATAGTTCAAATTTTCTTTTCAAAGTTAGCAAGTAACGTACTGACATGTTTCGAACAAGTCGGCACGAGTTGCCGTGGCCTATGTAGGCCTACATCAAATTGTACTTACGATTGTTTTAATATTATACAAATAAATTAAGAGGTTACGCATTAAAAATAAAACACTTCGATTTATTTGAGACACCGTAATATACATACATCCATACATTGCTTCCGCTAGAGCGTTCTTTTCCAATTTTCGCTACAGATGATTCCCACTCATGTCCGATTTTGCTGGTTAACGAAGAAGACATTCCTCTTTTAATTGATTGCTATATCTGAAGTTTTATCCCGAGAAATAGTAAATATTACATGCGCTAGATCGTCCACACACACACACACACACACACACACACACACACACACACACACACACACACACGCACACACACACACACACACACACACACACACACATATATATATATATATATATAGGGTGATTCAAAAGTCTCTTGACATTTTCGTTAAACCAATGTTCTATGCCAAACTTATCACTTATGGAAAGTAATGACTACTGGATTATAAACTCAGTATATTTCAATGTGGTAGTCCTCTAAGTTATGGCACAGACTCAATCTTTCTTGTGTACAGTGAAACACTTTTGCCAGTATAACTGTTGTGATTACAGCTATCGCTGCAGCTATTCGGTTTCTCAATTGCTGTAAGGTGTTGATCTTCACTTCATACACTTTTGACTTAACGAAACTCCAAACACTGAAGTCTAGTGGTGTCAGATCTGGAGAGCGGGCCGCCCAAATTCTCGATGAACCGCGACCGATCCACCTACCAGGGAAAACTTCGTTGAGGTGATCACGAACAATGATGGCAAAATGGGGTGGTGCACCATCTTGCTGGAAAACCACAGTATCTTGTACAGCATCCTGTACCAGGTGCGGTTCCAGGTATTGTTATAACATGTGAAGATAGTTACTTCCAGTTACTGTTGTTTCCGCAACCTGAACGGCCCGTAAAATTTTGTTTTTGTTATTCCCAGTCACACCTTTAGTGTGTCTCTCTGAAACTCTTGTATGGCATTTGGCTGTTCGCCTGCCCAAATCCTACAATTATGCCTACTGACACATCCACATCGTGGAATGTTGCCTGATCACTGAACAACATATGTTCCATGAGGTCTTAATTTTCAATGGCATTTAATAGGTCATCATACATAGCTTGTCGAGCTACATATTCTTGTGCATTATCTGGATGTGATAAGGGCGTTTGTTCTGTTTGAAGCGCAAGGTACGCCATACAGTACTTTGAGACATACCCAGCTCTCTGCTGAGTCTTCTGGTTGATGCACCGGGACTTCGTGAGATGGCATCCTGCATGGTTTGCACGTCTTCTGGTGTTGTAGCCGGTCTCCCTCTACGTGCCTCATCAGCAACAGATCCCGTCTATTTCATTTTCAGTACCAGATCTCTAATAGCTTACCTGCTAGGATCTGGTTTTCTGAACTTTCTAGTGAATTATTCTTGGACCTGCCCATACGTCAATCCTCGTATACGAGCGAAAATACAACTAATCTTTCCTCTATTGTTAGCATAGTTTCCAATTACCTATAACAAAAATACATAAATTAATGATATGAGAAAAATTTCAAGATACTTTTAAATCACTCTGTATACCTCAATGACCCATCAGAACAAGAAGATCCTTAGTCTACCAGATGGCTGCTGACCTCACATTTACATGTTTTAATCACAGAAGTGGACGATGATCTAGCCACTATATGGGTGGCATGCGTGGATTCCCCAGCCGTTATAGCTGGTTTTATGAACCTCTTTCACACACATACTCGGATGCGCTCACACACATTCATGCACTCTCTCTTTCTCTCTCTCTCTCTCTCTCTCTCTTTCTCTCTCTCTCTCTCTCTCTCTCTCACACACACACACACATTCACACACACACACACACATTCACACACACACATTTATAAATTGTTCTCATGATCTTTTTCCGTGTCTACTAGATAGGCTCCAAGAAAGATATGTAAACATTCCAAGAAACATTTTCACGAGGGAAACCTCAATAGGTCAATTTTTTCGGAATTCGCTAAAAGGTTGTGAATAAAAAAATATATATATACATTTTTTTTTTCATATTCGGTTAGTGTTATGATTGGTGGATGTGTATTGAAAACGAGAAGCTAAACAATTTGGAGTCGAAGTATGAAGAATTTTGAAATGGATAATTATTATTGAGATATAGCGTGACTTATATTTTGTATTTCTGTATATAATTAAGTTTTTTCTAGGTTTAAGTTGTAACTGTAATAGGTATATAAGTAGTTAATTTTAATTTCGCACTTCAGCATCCGTGTGCAGCCAACACTTCAAAAACTTATGAACCCTGGGGGAAGGTCGTGCCCAGCTTGTAATGTGTCTGAAGAATACACTTGTTGCATCAGTTTAAAATAAGTGATGTGCTGCGGCCGCTCACCCGCTGTGGCCTACATAATACATACACATGAGGAGACCAAGTGAAGCAATGCAGTCCGCTCAATATCGTGTACTTGTAAGTATATTTCTCGCATAAACATAAAATCCGTCACGTAGTAACTGCATGTACTATCTAATTCACTGGCACTAGGTTCATGGCCGCGCGGACATAAGCTCTCCATACATCCCTATCCTGACCTAATGTTTTCCAATCATTCCCTCCATAATCTACTTCCCTCAAATCATGGTTAATGTTATTCTCCCATCTCATTCTTCGTCTACCGACTGGGCGTTTTCCCTCTGGTTTTCCTACAAGAAGCTTCCATGCACGTCTTTCATTCCACATTCGTGTCACATGTCCTGCCCATCGCAGTCTACGAGACTTAACTATTCTTATTATATCTGGCTTCCTAAAAATACCATGTAGTTCACTGTTATGAAGTCTTCTCCATTCACCTGTATGTTCATCTATTTTTTGGTCCAACATTTTTTCTAATAACTTTATTATCAAATACTTGTAATCTCCTTTCTTCCCTTAAAGTCAAAGTCCATGTTTCGCATCCATATAATATAGCTGGTAGAGTAATAGTTTTATATATATTCAGTTTAACGGTTTTTGAAAGGAGTTGGGACGTCAAGAGTCTCTGTAATGCGTAATAGCACGCATTTCCAAAATTGAGCCTATGTTTAATTTCTTTTTGCATCTCATTCCTATTTGTGATTATTGTTCCTAGGTACCGTATTTGATTTCAGCCACTTCCTCAAAATTTCCCTCATTTGTCATTAGCTGTCCATTTCCTAAGCAATTCGAATTGATAGTCTGATTTTTCAAGTTTACGGAATATATATCTAATCAAACCAAATATAGCCTACCAAGTTTCATTGCAAAAACTATAGCATTTATTTATTTATTTAGAATTGTGAAACGATCCACGTTGTGGCGTCAATTATAACAGTTTATTTCTTTAGAGTCAAGTTGATTGAGGCAGCCATAGGCGAATATTTAATGAATCCTGATGTGATGATATGAGATACCCACCAAGTATTTACTTCTCGTTGAGGTTCGTTTTATTAACTGCGCCAGTTTCCTTGAGTTATTGTTTTTTTAAATTTGTAGGATTACTATCACTTCAAAGACACGGATGAGATGAAGGTATTTGATAGGATCATCCGGTTGGGTTCAAGTAGAGATTTGGTTAGCTTCAAGTTCACAATTTGATATTCTCTACAGGGGATTAAGGTATTCAGATAATGTGTTCCCTCGAAAACAATAATATATAATTCAAGGGCTTTCTAGGCTTGTCATGCTTGGAGTAAAGTTGATAAACGGAGAGCTGAATTTGTTCCACAATGCCGAAGGCTTACTTGTGTTGGTGTAGACTATATGAGAATGCACGCGATGAAGTGGGATGGGTGTATTACATAGCTGCATACCTACCGGACTTTGGAGAAACCTTTTTCATGTTAGGGACAGATGCAGTAAACAATGTTTCATTTAGTAAATAAGTGGAATTAGTGTAGAGTAAGTCGGCATATGATATTACGCGTACACACCATCCCACACCCTTCTGATCGCTCAGTACAGTCAATACCAGTACAAGCAAGTCATCATAATTGTGGAACAAATTCCGCTCACTACTGATAAATAACATGAGTTTAATACACGCTTTATATTAGCTTGATCTGTATCTGTCCATCTATGTAACGGAATCTTTGAACACGATTTTCACCCATTTCAAAACATTGGATCGACTTGAAACTTTGTATACTTGTAAAGAAACAAAGACAATACAATAATTTCATCAATATTTTCTAAGATCCTGGCCAAGATCATCAGGACATCAAAAAAGTGTCTGTGTATCTATGTAACGGAATCTTTCAACACGATTTTCACCCACTTAGAAACATTGGATCGACTTGAAACTTTGTATACTTGTAAAGGACCAATGACAATACAATAATTTCCTAAATGGTTTCTAAAGTCCTGGCCAGAATCATCAGAAAATAAAAATAAATAAATAAATGGTATATATTAGGTTGCAGACATCAAATTTTATAGTCAATCGTTATAAGAGTTCAGTTGGTAGAGCGGTGGACTGTAGTGGTATATAATTTCAGTAATCCATAGGTCGCAGGATTTTTTTAAGAAGAGTATTGCTTTTAGCTCATACTACAATAGTATCGAATTTAAAGATATTTACATTTTATCTTATTCTGTAAAATATTAAAACTATAAAATAAGAAATTATAGTTTAAAAAACTAAAACAACACGCTTTATTAGAACACCGAACTAAAAAACAATTTTATCATCAAAAGCGTGGGGTGCTCTTTATGGTTTTTACATTTTCTTCTTAGAGACTTTACTTTTACCAATTTCTGTTTATTATCAATTATATTAATTGATATAGAGCACACCACGCTTTTGATGGTAATTTTTTGTAGATAACTCTAGTTTTATTCTAGATGTGTTGGAGATGATTTTTTTGTTGACCACTTTAATTTTATCCCAAGCGTGTTGGAAATTAAAATTATTTTTCATTTTTTTGTTCGGTTTTCTAATAAAGCGCGTTGTTTTAGTTTTTTTAAACTATGATTTATTTCACTTTGAATTTCCTTTTATTTCAATTTAATGTAGTATTGCTGGCGAAAAATTATCATCAATGCATCATTTTCTTTTTTTTTATCACTACAATTTCTTGTATAGTTAGATTATTAATGTTCTTTAGTTTAACGTTATTATTCTGTTTACCCGATACAGGGAATTGATTCAAGTTGGACCGAGGTGTCTTCGCAACCTTCGAGATCAAGTTCTACTAAATGAATGATAAAATCGCCATATGTAAAATTATAGATATTTATTAAATCACATGACCACATACTTTATTGCTATTGGTCGGTTCCTATTCATCATATTAGATCTACTCCAATTGGTCCTATGATCATTTTAATTGCTATCACTGCAATTAAAATGCATTTTACTTATTATATTTATACAATAAGATATACATTTAGATTTATTTAAAAGTTAATAAAAATAAGATTTTATAAGAAATAAGGCGAATTTGTTGCATCTTATCTCATAGAAGTTGAGTTATTTTAGGACATGTTTCAATGCAGCATGTGTACCATCTTCAGTTTGTCCAGACAGGACGTTTATGAGGTAAAATGCAACAGACTCACCTCATTTATTTAGAAGAACCTCATAACGTTACTTCCTATTGCAATTTTGTAATAAGTTTTTATAAATTTACTCAGGTTTACTTATTTACTTAAAATAAGTTTTATGAGTAATTATTTAGATCTTTATTTCTAAGCTATTTTAAAGAAAAGTTTTAATTTTCATATGTTATTTTTATCCTACTAACAAATATACACCGCGTCCCATTCAAACCTCCCATATTTTAATTAATCATAACTAGATACCGGACGTTAGGAAAAATGCCTACAGTTATTTATTATAGATACTGTGGTCATACCGACGACCACAGAATTGTTTTCCATGAAATTAATTTTGCCTATAAATGCTTATTTCAGCTTACAATTCCTATAAATGCCTATTTGCCATTTTTTTCTGGAAATTAACTCAGCATTTCAATTAAATTAATTGAAATGGACAAACTTTTCCCTCAATGTACTCCCGTTAGGCGAAATAACAAGTACAGGCAATCGTATTTTTCCACCTCATGCACTCCGGTTAAGCGATATAGCCCTAAGCTATATCCCATTGTATTATGCTCCAGCTCTAAGGCTTGGAAAAATTCTCTAGTACAGCTTTGCTCCCTCCATGGTATCTTTACCTTGTCGTGGTGGAGTGGCTTGCTTGCTTAAATGGTCCTGGGAGCTATGCCGGCGGTAGCATTGCTGCCGATAGGGTTACCCATGCCGGACTGGTCGAAGGTGATAAGCCAGACGGAAAAAAGTACCTTGGTCGAAAGAGTGACGATCTTTCACCGTAAAAATACAACCGTCAAGAAATGCGGACATGGGTTCAACTGGGGTAAAATTTCCCGGAGGTCAAATAGTCCCCCATTCGGTTCTCCGGGCGGGGACTACTTAAGGAAACCCATGCCAAACACAGGGACATGTTCTTAAGAATATGGAATGTTAGGACTTTATACAATAGCGGAGCACTAGGGATATTAACGCGGGAATTAGATAAATCGCCCTTGGATGTAGTCGCTTTACAGGAAGTTAGGTGGCCAGGAGAAGGTAGTCAGGAATCAGGAAGCTTTGCATTATACTACGGGGGTGCAGAAAGACCTGCATTTGGAACGGGGTTTTTAGTCAGGAGGAGGATCCTATCCGCTATCCGAGATATTAAGTTTGTTAGTGATAGGATATCATACATAATTCTAAAGGGTAAACGACATGATTTTATAATTG
The DNA here is from genome assembly GCA_030220185.1 of Diploptera punctata. NCBI lineage: Eukaryota > Metazoa > Arthropoda > Insecta > Blattodea > Blaberidae > Diploptera > Diploptera punctata. Next base: position 60,877 of record JASPKZ010010384.1, read on the forward strand.
TAAATGTACATGCCCCCACAGAAGATAAAGATGACAAGATCAATGATGAGTTATATGAAGAATTAGAATGCTTATTTGATAGCCTTTCACGATATCATATGCAAATTGTCTTAGGAGATTTTAATGCAAAAGTGGGGCGGAAGATATATTCAAACCAACAATAGGCAAATTTAGTTTTTATGAAGATAGTAACGACAATGGAGTTAGATTAGTCACCTTCGCCACATCAAAGAATATAATTGTTAAGAACACGACATTTCAGCATAAGGTATTCATAAACACACCTGGACGTCTCCAGATGGCGAAAATCAGTACCAAATAGGTCACGTATTAGTGGAAAAACGCTGGCACAGAAGCATCATCGATGTTAGATCAGTTAGAGGGACAGACTGCAATTCGGATCATCATCTGGTCAGAGTGAAAATCAGACAACGGCTATCGCTTATGAGAGGAAAAAACACTAAAGATGATTTTCTAAAATTTGAATTAAAAAACTTGAAAAATGATGAAATGCGGCAAGAATACCAAATCAAAATTGCTAATAGATTTGAAGTACTAGAATCTTCAGATGACAATGTGGCAAACGAAGAAGAAACTGATATAAATAAAGAATGGGAGGCTATAAGAGACACTATTAAATTGTCAGCATCAGAAAGCATTGGTTGTTTAAAAAAAGAGGCAAAACAAGAAATGGTTTATTGAGGAATGTGCCGACATTGTAAAGAAAAGAAAGCTAGCAAAAATGAAATGGTTACACGAGCCAAATGAGGTAAATTTAGAGCAATTGGGTAGTATTAGACGGGAAACCACCAAGTTACTAAAGAGTAAAAAGGGGGAATATTTGAGAGAGAAGATTAATGATCTTGAAATGAACGCAAAAAATAGGAACATTAGAGAATTATATTATGGAATTAGTATAGAGAAGAAAGGGTTTCAGGCTAGAACAAACATAATTCGGAATGAAAATGGGGATATGATTGCAGATTCCAGGAGTATACTAATTAGATGGAAAATTTACTTCAATCAGCTATTAAATGTACATATAGAACAGGACAATGAGGAGGATAATTTACAGACAGCAGAAATGCTAGTCGCAGAACCAAGTGCATTAGAGGTAGAAATGACGATTGAAAAATTGAAGATGTATAAAGCATCAGGTTTAGATGAGATCCCAGCAGAACTGATAAAATCGGGGGGGAAAAATTAATGGACAAAATACGCTGGTTGCTTAGTATGATTTGGGAAAAAGTTCTTCCAGATGAATGGAAAGAATAAATTATCGTACCAATTTATAAGAAAGGAGATAAAACTGATTGCAACAACTACAGGGGCATCTCATTACTTTCACCTTCGTACAAAATTCTAACAAATATATTAGTAAGCAGACTTACTCCCTATATTGATGGCATTCTAGATCATGAATGTGCATTTAGAAGAAACAGGTCTACAACAGATCAGATTTTTAGTATAAGACAGATTTTAGAAAATAAATGGGAATATAATGGTACTATACATCAACTATACGTAGACTTCAAAAAAGCACATGATTCAATTAAGAGGGAGAAGTTATATAGTATCCTGCTAGAGTTCGGAATTCCTAAAAAGTTAGTTAGACTTATACGAATGTGTCTAAATGGCACAAAGAGTAGGGTGCGTGTAGGCAAACAGTTTTCGGACACTTTTGAAACCCAGAATGGGTTGAAGCAAGGAGATGCAATATTTCCTCTACTATTTAAATTTGTACTAGAGCATGCCATTAAATCTTTAGAGAATGAGGAAGGCTTACAACTCAATAGTATTAATAAGCTGTTAGTTTATGCTGATGATGTAGTACTTTTGGCCGATAGCGAGGAGATACTAAAGGACAACACGTACACACTCTTGAGTAACACTAAGAAATTAGGACTGGAAGCAAATATCAATAAAACAAAATATATGGTCACACGTAGAAGTACATTATATAATGGAAATGGACAGCTAATGACAAATGAGGGAAATTTTGAGGAAGTGGCTGAATTCAAATACCTAGGAACAATAATCACAAATAGGAATGAGATGCACAACGAAATTAAACATAGGCTCAATTCTGGAAATGCGTGCTATTATGCATTGCAGAGACTCTTGATGTCCCAACTCCTTTCAAAAAACGTTAAACTGAAAATATATAAAATTATTATTCTACCAGTTATATTATATGGGTACGAAACATGGACTCTTACTTTGAGGGAGGAAAGGAGATTACAAGTATTTGAGAATAAAGTACTTAGGAAAATTTTTGGACCAAAGAAAGATGAGATAAACAGACAGGTGAATGGAGAAGACTACTTAACAATGAACTACATGGTCTTTATAGGAAGCCATGGAACATGGGGCAGGATGGGGTATTTAATGTTTGATCCAATATATTTTACATTATAAATGAGTAAAATTTTGTTCTCTGATATGAATATGTTCATTGGTATTTAATAAACAGAAAAAGCAAAATTCCATTACAAATTAGTAAAAAAATTCGGGGACATACATCCAATAAAACTAGCCCCGTTTTGCCCCATGGATGGGGCAGAATGGGGTACTAATTTTTTATGTGTATTTTGCATTACTAATTATTAATATTTATCTGTAAACTTATAAACTATAGCACAATGATTCATTTTTCACAAAATACACAAACATGAGTGGCATCATCATCATCACTATCGACTCCAGCACAAGAGTTGTGAGTCCACTGAAGACAAGGACATCTAATCCAGCCTTCTTCTGAATAGTCATGACAGTAGAGACAATCATCTTCCTCAACGTCATTTTTGGCAGAGCCAGAATGATTTTTCGAACTAGGTAGGTTTAACCTGACTGCCTTAACTTTGGATGGTCCTGGTTTCGAGTCACTTTCTGGTAAAGCAAGTCGTATTTTTACAGGCCTCTTTTCTAATTTATCCCTTTCAGAATGTTGCAGTGCACTTCTATATGGTGATGTCAAAATTTCACTTTTGCCTCGATTTTTTTAACTCCCTTGTTCTTTTGAGGCCCTTTTGAAATGGTGTAATATTTTCAGGCAAGGAAAATGTTTCTGACGTCAGATATTCCTGAGGTTTGGAAGTGGTTGCCATGCTATTATTATCAGAAGGAATCTGAATGTCTGTTGTTGAAGAAGGCAAGGTATCTGCATCATCAAAAACATTCACATTAACTGGCCATATCCCAGTTTCTTCGAAAATCATTGACGGCTGTAGCATTGTTGAGGCACGTACGTAAGCACTACCTCACTAAAAGGATGATCTAAATTATTACGTTCCGCCAGTTGGAAGGCAAGTCCTCGAAATTATTTTACAGTCAGGCCGAAGAATTGAGCTTCCATTTTTTTTAGGTATTCAACAAGTACGGTTTCCTGATCTTCACTAAAAACTCAGGAGAAATTTCCCATCGATTTCCTTACTGTGTAATCCACATTTTCTCTCTTTTTCTTCACGTGTCGTTCCAGAGTTGTTTGAGGCACATGGAATTGACTAGCTGCCCTTTTGTACACCATTGATCTATTTGTGACCGCATTAATGACTTCTAGCATAGACACAAGGGATCATTCTTCTCTCTGTGTCTTCTTTTTATAATTCCTCACCATTTTGAAACTACACAGAGGAAAAGAGTCAGTCAGAAATATGAAGACCGCATGGGGCAAGATGGGGTAGTACCCTGTCTTGCCCCACCCCATTTTGCCCCACGAACTCAATTATAATTTATGACGTTATGACCGGATTATTTTGAAACAAAACCTAATGCAGTATACATGTTTAGAAAGAAAATGGAATGGTGTTTAACACAGTAATTGTTAGATATTATTGAAATGAAGCTTAGATGTATTTGCATGCACTGAAGAGAAGGTGTAATATTGCAAAAATCACTTCACAACTGACCACACAAGCAAAAAAGTAACAACGACTTCACCGATGGCGAAAAACTGATCTGTACAAGTAGCTGAGACGTTACAGAGATACTTTTGAGAAATTCCGATAAATCGTGCCACATACTGGGAGAAAAATGCACGTCCCTTTCCTGCCCCACTACCCCATTCTGCCCCCTGTTCCCTTATAATAAAAACAGTTAAGTCTCGTAGACTGCGATGGGGAGGACATGTTGCACATATGGGGAATGAAAGAGGTGCATGGAAGCTTCTTGTAGGAAAGCCAGAGGGAAAACGCCCAGTTGGTAGACCAAGAATGAGATGGGAAAATAACATTAACTATGATTTGAGGAAAGTACATTATAAGGGAATAATTGGAAAACATTAGCCTAGGATAGGGATGTATGGAGAGCTTATGTCCGCGCGGCCATGAACCTACGGGTTCGATAGTGCCAGTGAGTAAGTAAGTACAGCTTTGCTTCTTTTTAATACACACATTGCTAAGTGACAAAGAGGGTAGATGGCTCAAGCTTTCTTTCTCTGTCTCACCCTAGTACTGAAACCTTTAAGTGACTGGCAATATTATTTTTGATGTTGATAACACTGAATTCAGTCTATAGTCCGCGTTCACAGTTAGGTGCTTGAAAGACAAAGTGGTGCGATAAGCGTATGGCTTAATTACCTTTTTTTTTACCTTTAGAACAATTTTTTACGGTGCCTAAAGAATGGATAACAGTGAAAGAATTTGGTGTGGAAATATTCTCAAGTGACGGTTCAATATTGTTTTGGAAAGTGTGTAAAATTTCAGTGAATTGCGCAAAGAATTACCATGTTTCGCAGCACGTGCACACTGCAAAACATAAGTATCCTCTTTGCAAAAAGGCAAAACCAGTTCCAAAATCATCTCTGATATCTTCGTATTCTTTTGATAGCATATTTTATATTCTTTACGTATGGCTGTAAACATTTATGTTGTAATCCATTTTTTGTAAGAGCCTATTTTGAATTTTTTAGTGTCTGTATTAATGATATAATGCCTTTTTACCTGCCTATGTTGAATTTTTTTAATTGCCTAATATCCTGACTCTAATCATAACTCTCAAAGTATGCGGAATTCTGAAATAAGGTTGGTATTAAAAGAAAGAGAAGCTCAAAGAATTTTTTGTTTTCATTGTTGCAGTTAATTCATCTGTCGCATGTTGGACAATAAATGACATAAAACAAAATGGCGACTCCTCAGCAACGAGCACAAACTGATTTCTGGTATGTAAAAGACCATGTGTTTGCGACTCCAGTACAAGATCTGCATGATTTACGAACCCGTATCCTTGACACAATTGCAACGGTATCAATGGACATGTTGGACAGAACGTGGCACGAAATCGAATACAGACTTGATATTGTTCGTGCTACTAATGGTGCGCATATAGAGGCGTTTTAGTGTGTGACAATGAAAATTCTTTCAATTTCTGTTTCGTTTCATAATTCCGCAAACTTTTTTAGTTATGGTTAATTAAAATGTGGGAGGTTTGAATGGGACACCGTGTATAAGAAATATTTAGATTCTATGGTAAGTTAAAATGTTATATTAAATATTTTTGAAGTATTAAATTATTATTGATCTTTTTTTTTAATTTAAGATCTACTTCTAAATATTCTGCTTTAAAAAAACTGCATCCGATTGAGCGTTGGAATTCTTCTCACTAGAATTTCAGCTTACAGGTTAATTCTCACTCTTGAGGTCCGATTTTACTGATTAACGAACTCTACGTTTCTTATTTAAAAATAAAATGAGATGTGGTATGATATAAAATGAAAATCAAGTTCGCTCCAGGGTGTATGTGGTCTGAGTTCACGTCTAGGTCAGTACATGTGAGATTCCTGGCGGACGAATCGGAGTGAGCTCAGTTCCCCCCTTCCGTTTTCTATGCTAGAACTTGATTCCACCACACTCTTTCATAATCATCTCATAACTTCGTTTATTTTCATTTCATCTGCCCTAGTGATACCGTAACGGACACGGTGGTCTAGTGGAATGTCCTTTGCTTCTAGTTCCGATAGTCGCGGCTTCAAACTCGGCTGGGGTAGATGGATTTCAGGATGACTATTTAACTCATGCCCCAAATGGAAGTCAATGACCAATCACATTTCAATGAATTTTGATTACAACCAATCACAGTATTTTTTACCTTCTGAATAGATCAGATCATTATTTTGCAGTGACTGACTCTCTAAGAAATATGTCGAATCCTCATCATCATCCGATATCATGGCAGCTGTCGCCGTCCTCCGGAAACCAAACGTCATTCCTCTCTGTCCATCCATTGATCTTCCTTCAATCCTCTGATATTCATAGCCGCTTGTACTCATTTTATCCATGTTTTCTTCGGTCTTCCTCTCTTCCTCCTTTCCATTAGGATCCATTCCATAACAATTTTAGGCAATCTTTGCTCTGGCATTCTTTATACATGGCTATACCACTGTAATATTTTCTTTTCTATAATGTCTATGATGTCCGGTTCCTCTTGTACACCCATAATTTCCCTTAGTTCTTTATTTCGTATTCTATCCATTCTAGATTTTCCAGCTGATTTTCTTAAAACATCCATTTCTGGTTGAATATAACAATTAAATATTAAGATATAAGAATCTGTGGCTCCTAAGATTGTAAAAATAGTGCACGAATGTAACCAGATTCTGCTTGCGGGATATAATACAAAAACATTTGTAGCAATTGGTTATACCACAAAAAAAACACTATTTTCACTTTCTTAAATGTATTATTTCCCAGGTATTTACGTTCCAGAAAAATACAATTGACGTATTTACATCAAAGGACATCAGAGATTAATTAATAACCTATACTGTTGGTTATAAACAGTTTGACGTGTTTCATTTTTTTCCACTAGGGTGCATTCTTACAATATTGCGATCCTTTGGCAACAAATAATATGATCTTGTTGCAGTGATGAACAAATGAAACATAATAAACGTTTCTCATTTGTTTTCAAACATCGGCATTTACATTAAATATATGCATATTTTAAAATAACTATATTGAAATAATGATTTTAAGTAAACAGCTTAATTTCATTCCTTATATAGTATGCCACTCTTGATTTCCAAATTCTCTAGATAAATTGGAAATCACTCGTGGCATTACTTAAGATAAAATCCAAGGAACAAATCCTCCATGTCAGAGTATGAAGGTTTTTAGGTTCGTAAAAGTACTTTGAATACATCACCCAGGAAACTTGTCGCGATCGAGGATCGAACCCGGACCCGCTGCGTGATAAGGCAGCACGCTACCTCGAGACCACAGCGGTGGACGATATACATAAGTAGGATTGATGACAATATGCAATTTTTTTTCAAAAATCTTTTTTATGAGCACATATTTCAATCGTTATTTTACTCTACATAGGGGTGGAATGCATATATTGCTAAAATAATTCTGACCTTTCGGCCTTACAGAGTGAAGAAAGGGGTACTATTCTCTTTTAAAAGTTCCATCACAAAATAAACTAAAGTTAAAATATGTACCTTCTTAGGTTAGTGCCGTCGTCCTCAACTTAAAAGAAATATATGTAAAAGTCAACCTAGTTTACATCTCGACAAATATGATTGACTCTTGAAGGCTAATTCAATATTAGGACAATAGTGTATTGCAAGGAAGATTCCAGTAATAAGTTGAATTACTAGACATAGTCCTAATAAAGATCCAAAATTTCATCATCTTCTAATATTGGACGGAGAAGGAAGATCAATTAAAGCGTTATTAACAATTTTGAATAATGGATGATTGATTCGTAATGGTTTGTATGTCTGTGGGCCTTACAGAATCTCTATTCCATCATCAACAGGTCTTTCTTCGCTACATTTATTGATGTTCTCGATGCTGGTCTTATTGAAGTGTTGTCTGAGATTTCAGTAAGACCAGCATCGAGAACATCGAGCTTTAACACAACTCCCAATGAGCACACCGTCCAGTGCTCTCACTAAACCAATGGTAAAATAGCTTTAAAATTTTAAATATAGCTTGGGGTTCTAATCCCTTCTTGCCTTGACTGTACATCTGTCACCACTCAGACCGCATTCTACTCTTCCCTTCTTTTTCAACCAATTAGCATCAATTTGCATATCACTTGTATTGCAGCTGGCATCGCAAAAAAAAAAAAAAAATGCTACCTACTAACCAATAACAACGATGATGTAATTGCATGTTTTTCAAGTTTATAACAAAATCATGTGATGATGGGGAATTCCCAGCACAGAAAAAAGGGGCTTTACGTCATAGAATTCTAGCGCTTGCGCAGCACAACTGCATTTTGTTCACTGCCAAGCTATAGGTTCATTGTAGTTGTAAATTTTATTTTTACATTTTTTATTGCAAATGTAGGCTATTGTTACAGCATATATCTGTACTGTTATTGTTAATTATTATGGATGCGTATATAACTATAACAATAACAATAATAATATTTATTTATATACATATTTTCAATGTTTACACAATTGTCTGTGCTTAAAGTTTTATTTTCCATCTCCACTCGTCCCTATCCATCCACTCCATGTCCTGCAGTCCTCTTATTTTTATTCCAGTTATTATTTCTTGCATCCAACAACAACAATGATAATAATAATAATAATAACAATAATAATAATAGTAATAATAATAATAATCCGAATTGTAAAATATAATGGCAACCCTCGATCTCTCGCGACTACAAAAGTATTGGACTTCGATAGAATATATACTGTATATACGAGAGAGTTTATGAATACATTTTCATAAAAGTAAGTATTGAGTATCACTAAGAAATTAGGACTGGAAGTAAATATCAATAAAACTAAATATATGGTCACACGTAGAAATTCATTATATTATGGAAATGGACAGCTAATGACAAATGAGGGAAATTTTGAGGAGGTAGCTGAATTCAAGTACATAGGAACAATAATCACAAATAGGAATGAGATGCACAAAGAAATTAAACATAGGCTCAATTCTGGAAATGCATGCTATTATGCATTGCAGAGACTCTTGATGTCCCAACTCCTTTCAAAAAACGTTAAACTGAAAATATATAAAACTATTATTCTACCAGTTGTATTATATGGGTGCGAAACATGGACTCTTACTTTAAGGGAGGAAAGGAGATTACAAGTATTTGAGAATAAAGTACTTAGGAAAATTTTTGGACCAAAGAGAGATGAACAGACAGGTGAATGGAGAAGACTACATAACAATGAACTACATGTTCTTTATAGGAAGCCAGATATAATAAGAACAGTTAAGTCTCGTAGACTGCGATGGGCAGGACATGTTGCACGTATGGGGAATGAAAGACTTGCATGGAAGCTTCTTGTAGGAAAGGAAGAGGGAAAACGCGCAGTTGGTAGACCAAGAATGAGGTGGGAGAATAACATTAACTACGATTTGAGGGAAGTAGATTATACAGGGAATGATTGGAAAGCATTAGCTCAGGATAGGGATATACGGAGAGCTTATGTCCGCGCGGCCATGAATCTACGGGTTCGATAGTGTCAGTGAGGAAGTAAGTAAGTACTTACGTACAGATCGTTTTGGCAGCATTATTTTAGTAAATTATAAGAAAATAGACTTTAAAAAATCACCCCAAATATTTAGGGAGATGGCACGCCGTTCCTACACCCACGAGTTCCGAGGGAATAAAACAGTATCGAATTATTAAATTTGTAAGTTGCATAAATGGATACTTATATGTGAAATTTGCATTTTATTAAGATACATTGTCTTGGTGTACGTATAATAGAATATTATATGTATTGTATAATTTTGTATTCTATTATATTGTTGCTGTAATTAGGCAGTAAACATGTTGGCAACAAAAGAAAGTCTCGCGTAGGTGTAGAGCTGCCCTACTGTGTGGTCTGCTGTGAGAAGAAAGGCAGCGGCACTCACAGCAAAGGTCAAATGAAATTACATACTTCTTCACTGCTGCCTGAATACCACAATTACTGATACTGTAGTTTGAATGTGCATTCGGATTATGTTAGAGCCCGTATTTATGACAAAGTGGCGTTTTTATTGGTGTCTGTCGGAAACATTTTAATTTTATAGATGTGAAATATCAAACATTTTTTTATTCATTGCCACCAATATTTATCATTCCGACATTTCTGGTACAGAAAAAGCTCCTTATCCGCGGGTTAAAAAATTGCAACACAGATCCTGTATTCGCGGTTAAAAAAAATCTTTATTCGCGGATTCAGTCAGTATATTAGAAGGATTAGTATCCTTTATTAACGCATCGGCAACTTTTTTACTGCAGGCACATGACAAGGCGGATTTAAAAAGAGCGATTCAAACCAAATGGACAAATTAATATCAAAGTAAAACAAATCTTATTGTTACCAAGCCTAAAGTTCGTTGCTAGTATTTCACGTGCCGCCATGTCCGTTGATAAATGCCGCCTTCGCCACGATCGATGTTTTATTGTTTCAACTTGTCATTCGTTACAATAATTTGATTGAATAATATATGTCTCTTCTGCTTTGTTGCTAATTTATAACGTCGAGTGACAGGAAAGAAAATTAGTTCCGAAGCGGAAAAAACTAGCTTTGCCGCTTAAAGTAAAAATAAAAATGCTTCACCGTTTACGCGTTGGCGAGTCATTTGCGTCTATAACACGTTGTTTCAGTGTTAATGAATCAAGAAATCCGAAGACAAAATAAGGAATTTTATCGCAGAATTCACAGCTGAATATCAATCTTAATTGAAAGACCTTTTAAAAGACAGTAATGATTAATATAAATTGTTCATAATCTATCGTTAATTGAGTTTATATTGATAATTTTTATTTTATTTTGTAACCTTGGAACGTATCCCCTATATACCCATACCAATTACCATTCCACATTCGCGGTTTCTGTATTCGCGGCATATTTGCGGAACATATTCCCCGCAAATAAGGAGCTTTTACTGTATTCTTTCTTGCAATTTGAGTATTGAATCCACTTCTCAAGTTGGGGTGCCTGGAAGGTGAGGTTACGCTGCCCCGACGATATATGGAACATGATGATGCGCCAGGGAAGGCTTTAATCCTGAACTTAATATAATTAGGTGAATATGATGATGATGACGATGGCCAGATGATGTTAGGGGACCGTTTGGGTCTTTGAAGTTTCCTGACATTTGTTTTAGAGGTGAGAAAAAAAAACTACCCAGGAAACTTGTCCCGATCGGGGATCGAACCCGGGCCCGTTGCGTGACAAGGCAACAAGTTACCTCGAAACCCTATAGGAAAGTTATTTATTTTTTGTAGTACTTCGATTGCTTATTATATACTGTTATGGGTTATTTTGCCTTTTTTAATCGTTATATTCTTAAATGTTTCTGTTATGGCAACATGCCTTTTCTAGTGACCGTCATAAGAGGTTTAAGTGTAGAGACATGGTATTCATAATGTATAAAATATTATATACTTTTGCCTGTTTTTACTTGCTGCTTATTTGAATTATGAAGGAAAGAAACAATTGAGGTTGTTCTCATGTAAACATTAAAGAAACACAGACTTTCTCTGATCCAATCCTGTAAACACAGGAAATGACCATGAACAATATATACATATATGCCTATATTTTGTATGTTAACGCTCTAGCTGCCTCAATTTTTGTTTTTTTTTTCGGAACCAAACTCGGCGTATTGTTTAAAAAAGCAATGTCCAGTTCGTTAAACCAGCAAAACAAATCTGAGTTTACCTGAGATGAAAACTGTAGAATTGTTGTAGCAGTCGCATTTTCCGATTCTTCGCAACGAACTGCAATGTATGTATTCTATTGAAATAAATATCAGCGAAATTGGACAGTTGGATGAAGTTAAAAAGCGTTCTAGCAGCTTTCATGTTTGATTTGTCGCAACTGGTCTACTCGTATATGCCATATAATTAAATTAAAATTAAAATTTGCAATGTATCCTATAATATATATTAGTTTAATTCATTTAATAAAACAATACAAATTATTCGCTAAAATTATTAAAATTTGTATCAAATTATACAACAAAAAGTAATAGTAATAGGCCTGACTTCCGATTACACAACAATAAACAGAATGTCTGCAATTTGAGGGTAAATGAAAGTAAAATATATTCTCAGTAAAGAAACAAAAGTGATCAGAAATTCGACTTGCTGAGTTTATGTTACGCATTTATTGCGTGTCGGACTTGTTTTTCTGCCTCCTTTGTTAATTATTTTTCAATGTCTTTCTGTTAGAGCAATAGAGTAAATTTGGCAGGAACAATATATTGATTGTTCAAACGCAGCCACTATAGATGATGAAGATGATGATAACAATAATAATGATCTTTATAATAATAATGATAATAATAATAATAATAATAATAATAATAATAATAATAATAATAATAATAATAATAATAATAATAATAATAATAATAATAATGTTTAATTTAAGCTGACTGTGATAAGTCCATAAGCGAAAAATAAAATAGTACAACAATTAAATAGGCCTACTTATTACAATTTTAAAATTGAGAAGCCCATTTTCAGAACATCTCACGTTCACATTTTACTAAAATTGACTTTTTTGTGTATCTGCATTATTAGATTACTCTCTGTATATTTGGCTTTAAAACATCGTTTAATCACTACAGACGTACTTCAAAATTGGTTATTGTAACCAAAATGGGTCTTGTTTACAGCAAAACAGTAATCTTAGATTAAATCCCACAAATTTATGAAAATGGACAAGAGACGTTTCGAAAATAAGCTACTTAGTTACAAAATGCCTTGCGGTGGACTTTATTTTATAAAGAAATGAGCTAACAATGTAATCAAGTTAGACCTGATAGTCGAATTTTTTCACTACGTTTTCTAATCAAAATATATGCCGACAAACAACAAAATTGTAATGTTGATAATCTGTAACCAGCTTATAGTTATTAAGGTGACCGTATTTTCAAAACAAGAAAACGGGAATAAATAAAACAAATGTATTGGTGAAAAAGGGGAAATAGGACGTTAAAAATACTTTTCTACGTCTGGAAAATAATCTATATAAATAAAAGTGTAAATGTTCGTTTATTTAGATTCTCAAATCTCCGAACGTTGTTCAATGATTTTTTTATACTTGGCACATATATGCACTTCTTCATCAATTATATCTAAAACCATTATGTGAAGTAGTTCAAGTGAAAAGAAAATTTAAAAATCTCTCCAGCGGTCGCAATGTTCGATGTTTCACATCGTAACTCTGTATATCCTATCAAAATAAATCTAGATAATGTTATAAAAAAATTAGCTAAATCCGACTGTTAGAAACGGGGGTTTACCTGAAATTCGAAATTAAAAGTTGACTAGCAACCACCATGTTTGGTTCCTTACAATGTTTATCTTTGTATAGCGAGTGTTCAGCCGCTACCTATTACTTACTTACTTACTCACTGGCACTATCGAACGCGTAGGTTCATGGCCGCACAGACATAAGCTCTCCATACATCCCTATCCTGAGCTAATGCTTTCCAATCATCCCCTGTATAATCTACTTCCCTCAAATCGTAGTTAATATTATTCTCCCATCTCGTTATTGGTCTACCAACTGCGCGTTTTCCCTCTGGCTTTCCTACAAGAAGCTTCCATACAAGTCTTTCATTCCCCATACGTGCAACATGTCCTGCCCATCGCAGTCTACGAGACTTAACTGTTCTTATTATATCTGGCTTCCTATAAAGACCATGTAGTTCATTGTTATGAAGTCTTCTCCATTCACCTGTCTGTTCATCTCTCTTTGGTCCAAAAATTTTCCTAAGTACGTTATTCTCAAATACTCGTAATCTCCTTTCCTCCCTTAAAGTAAGAGTCCATGTTTCGCACCCATATAATATAACTGGTAGAATAATAGTTTTATATATTTTCAGTTTAACGTTTTTTGAAAGGAATTGGGACATCAACAGTCTCTGCAAAGCATAATAGCACGCATTTCCAGAATCGAGCCTATGTTTAATTTCTTTGTGCATCTCATTCCTATTCGTGATTATTGTTCCTAGGTATTTGAATTCAGCCACTTCCTCAAAATTTCCCTCATTTGTCATTAGCTGTCCATTTCCATTATATAATGTATTTCTACGTGTGACCATATATTTAGTTTTATTGATATTTACTTCCAGTCCTAATTTCTTAGTGTTATTCAATAGTGTGTGCGTGTTGTCCTTTAGTATCATTTAATACCATTCAGTTTTAAGCCTTCCTCATTCTCTAAAGATTTAATGGCATGCTCTAGTACAAAATTTAATAGTAGAGGATATAGTGCATCTCCTTGCTTCAACCCATTCTGGATTTCAAAAGTGTCCGAAAACTGTTTGCCTACACGCACCCTACTCTTTGTGCCATTTAGACACATTCGTATAAGTCTAACTAACTTTTTAGGAATTCCGAACTCCAGCAGGATACTATATAATTTCTCCCTCTTAATTGAATCATATTCTTTTTTGAAGTCTACATATAGTTGATGTACAGTACCATTATATTCCCATTTCTTTTCTAAAATCTGTCTTATACTAAAAATCTGATCTGTTGTAGACCAGTTTCTTCTAAATCCACATTGATGATCTCCTAGAATGTCATCAATATAGGAGTAAGTCTGCTTACTAATATATTTGTAAGAATTTTGTACGAAGTTGAAAGTAATGAGATGCCCCTGTAGTTGTTGCAATCAATTTTATCTCCCTTTCTTATAAATTGGTACGATTATTGATTCCTTCCATTTATCTGGAAGAGCTTCATTTTCCCAAATCATACTAAGCAACCAGCGTAACTTGTCCATCAATTTTTCTCCCCCTGATTTTATCAGTTCTGCAGGGATCTCATCTGAACCTGATGCTTTATACATCTTCAATTTTTCAATCGCCATTTCAACCTCTAATGCATTTGGTTCTGCGACTAGCATTTCTGCTGTCTGTAAATTATTCTCCTCGATGTCCTTTTCTGTATGTACATTTAATAGCTGATTAAAGTAACTTTTCCATCTACTTAATATACTCCTGGAATCTGCAATCATATCCCCATTTTCATTCCGAATTATGTTTGTTCTAGCCTGAAACCCTTTCTTCTCTATACTAATTCCCTGATATAATTCTCTAATGTTCCTTTTTTTTTTTTTTTTTTGCGTTCATTTCAAGATCATTGATCTTCACTCTCAAATATTCCCTCTTTTTACTCTTTAGTAACTTGGTGGTTTCCCGTCTAATACTACCCAATTGCTCTAAATTTACCTCATTTGGCTCGTGTAACCATTTCATTTTTGCTAGCATTCTTTTCTTTACAATGTCGGCACATTCCTCATCAAACCATTTCTTGTTTTGCCCCTTTTTTTAAACAACCAGTACTTCAAATCTATTAGCAATTTTGATTTGGTATTCTTGCTGTATTTCATCATTTTTCAAGTTTTTTAATTCAAATTTTACAGAATCATCTTCAGCGTTTGTTCCTCTCATAAGCGATAGCCGTTGTCTGATTTTCAGTCTGACCAGATGATGATCCGAATTGCAGTCTGTCCCTCTAACTGATTTAACATCTATGATGTACTGTGCCAGCGTTTATCCAGTAATACATGAGCTATCTGGTTCCGAGTTTCTCCATCTGGTTACACTCATAATAATGCTATTAGGTGTAGGAGTTCACCTGAAACAGACATATTATATTTAGGCGTAACAGCGCACGCCGGGAATTAGCTAGTATTAAATAAATAAATTACTTATTTGAAGAGAAAAATTATACGCTCAGACCGGGACTTGAACCCGGGACCCTTGGTTCTCTAGACCAAGTGCTCTACCAACTGAGCTACCTGAGCAAGTACCGATCTAAACGCAAATCTTTCTCTATATACATTGTAATTCCCATCCACCAAATGCTGTGAATCCATGCTTCTATCTTGCAAATGGCGGCTCCTTTATTAAGAAGACATATTTGGGAATTATACATTACAGCCAGTATGGCTTTTTTCCAAGTTTTTATTATTGATTTCGTACATCTCAATGATGGATAAATCATATTTGAAGAGAAAAATTATACGCTCAGACCGGGACTTGAACCCGGGACCCTTGGTTCTCTAGACCAAGTGCTCTACCAACTGAGCTACCTGAGCAAGTACCGATCTAAACGCAAATCTTTCTCTATATACATTGTAATTCCCATCCACCAAATGCTGTGAATCCATGCTTCTATCTTGCAAATGGCGGCTCCTTTATTAAGAAGACATATTTGGGAATTATACATTACAGCCAGAACGGCTTTTTCCAAGTTTTTATTATTGATTTCGTACATCTCAATGATGGATAAATCATATTTGAAGAGAAAAATTATACGCTCAGACCGGGACTTGAACCCGGGACCCTTGGTTCTCTAGACCAAGTGCTCTACCAACTGAGCTACCTGAGCAAGTACCGATCTAAACGCAAATCTTTCTCTATATACATTGTACATTGTACATACATTGTATTACAGCCATTACATGTACAGCCATTAGATGTACGAAATCAAAAATAAAAACTTGGAAAAAGCCGTACTGGCTGTAATGTATAATTCCCAAATATGTCTTCTTAATAAAGGAGCCGCCATTTGCAAGATAGAAGCATGGCTTCACAGCATTTGGTGGATGGGAATTACAATGTATATAGAGAAAGATTTGCGTTTAGATCGGTACTTGCTCAGGTAGCTCAGTTGGTAGAGCACTTGGTCTAGAGAACCAAGGGTCCCGGGTTCAAGCCCGGTCTGAGCGTATAATTTTTCTCTTCAAATATGATTTATCCATCATTGAGATGTACGAAATCAATAATAAAAACTTGGAAAAAGCCGTACTGGCTGTAATGTATAATTCCCAAATATGTCTTCTTAATAAAGGAGCCGCCATTTTCAAGATAGAAGCATGGCTTCACAGCATTTGGTGGATGGGTATTACAATGTATATAGAGAAAGATTTGCGTTTAGATCGGTACTTGCTCAGGTAGCTCAGTTGGTAGAGCACTTGGTCTAGAGAACCAAGGGTCCCGGGTTCAAGTCCCGGTCTGAGCGTATAATTTTTCTCTTCAAATATGATTTATTCATCATTGAGATGTACGAAATCAATAATAAAAATAAATTACTGTACAACTTACTACAAATATGTAGTAGTACTGAGTTCACGCTAGACAATCCTTTAGAATTATTATTTTATGGCAATGATTTATCATAAGTAATGCCACGAGTGATTTCCAATTTATCTAGAGACTTTGGAAATCGAGAGTGGCATTTGTTAGGGCTATTTAACGAATAAAATTAAGCTCTTTACTCACAAATCATTATTTAAATATGGTTATTTTAAAATATTTATATATTTAATGTAAACGGCGATATTTGAAAACAAATGAGAAACATTGAGTTTTAATTTGTTCATCACTGCAACCAGATCATATTTATTACCAAATAGAATCGCAATATTGTAAGAATGCACCCTAACGGAGAAAAAATTAAACACATCATTACAGGTTATTAATTAATTTCTGATGTCCTATGATGTAAATATGTCAATTATATTTTTCTGTAATGTTAATTTCCTGGGAAATAACATGTTTAAGAAAGTGCAAACAGTGGTTTCTTTTTTACGGTATAATCAATTGCTACCAATGTTATTCTATTATATCTCGAAAACAGAATCTGGTTATATTCGTGTACAATATATACAATCTAGGAGCCACTTAATAAAATGAAAGTGATAAAATTGAGGTGGAAACAACTGTGATTGGTTGTAAATTAAAATTCATTGAAATTTGTATTGGTCGTTGACTGCCTTTTGGGGCATGAGTTAAATAGTCGACATAAAATGCAGTTGTAGACCAGTGACAAGAGCTCGTCTTTAAAAAATACGGGACAAGTACTATAAAATGGACTATACCGACATCTGGTCGCCTTAGTAGTTATGTGTAATATATATGCAGCAATGAAAGACAGAGCCCAAAATTTTTTTTTTTTTGCAATTCTTATTTTGAAATAATATTGTTTTGAAAATATAAATGCATTTTTACTGTTTGTGTTAGAGTTACATTTTTATTATCATTTATGCCTGAGAAATCTGTCTCTATTTTTCATAAATTACATTCGAACCTATAAAAGTAGCCTAAATGCTGATAAAATATATTGCAATATTTCTTTGAGGCGCTAGTCACAATATGAAATTATATTATAAAATTAATATTTTTAAGGTGACATCCTCAACAATTTTTTAAAAAATTGTAAGCCTGTTTGAATACGTTTTCATCAGAGTTACCAGATTTAAGCTAGGTAAACTTCCAAGAGTAGAAGTAAGATAGGCGTATTTTGTTCACATGAGAGGAATGCCCAACACATATTTAATATGATCAATTACAATTTATGAAGTCCCCGCCCCTCCCATAAACACCGCTGTTATTAAATAATAATGTGTTTTTTTCAACATATATATATATTTAAAAAGGTTACAAATTTCTTGATTATTGAACTATCGAGAGAAGTTGCATGTTGTCTTTTGATGGTTTAAATATTTATTTATTATCTCTCATTTCAGTATATTATGATTTTACAGAAAGACCGGAAAATGTACTACGTACTGTAATGTCCACAGAAATAAACAAAACGTTTGGCAACATGTGAATAAACCATGGTAAATTATATAATTTCACAAGTAAACAAGCAAGGGTAACCAAACAATATATGGACTTACATAAATAAGCTATTACTATTCGTTCTTACATAATAATTACAAGACCTAATAAAAATATCTTGAAGTATAGATATTTATATTTAATAGTTGTGATATAATTTGTATTTCATTTTATCAATTGAAAGTACTGTTTAAAACGAGTTAATTTGTTTTGTTTTTATAAGTAATAATGTAATTGGCTGACTACATACTCATGATTACAATAATATGGAATTATTAATATTTTGTTGAGATATATTGAGGAGACATTACTTTTGTTCGTATTTTATCTTGAGATAATCCTAATTACCTCAACATTCCATACAACCAAGTTAATTTTGTTCGTATTTAGGGATGTATTGTATCGTTTTTGAATAAATTATGTCCATTACGCGTTAATATATAGGAATGTCGACATAGCCTAATCCATCCATCCATAGTAATTCTGCCCGAGGGCAGGTCTTCACTGCAATCATAGCATTTTTCATGTTATGCTTTGCAGCTTTACTAGGGAATTATAGGTGTGGTAGCTTCCCAGTGCTTTCACACCGATGAAGGATGATGATAACGATAAGGATGATGATGGCCGAATGATTTTCGGGGACCGTTGGGCCCTACGCTTTCTGACATTTGTCTTATAGGTGAGGAAAAACTCCGAAAAAACCTCACTCAGCAGCCCGTCCCGACCGGTAATCGAACGCGGGCCCGTTGCGTGACAAGGCAGCACGCTACCTCGAGACCACAGCGGTGGACGTCGACATAATAGAAAATAAAATTATATACATTATAATGATTGAAAATGTTAGGTATTGATGTGCAAATAATGTATTACCGAATATAAGAAAGAGAAAAAATTGACAAATTATTGTTATGTTGAAGTGATCAGCAACTTGAGAAATGTGTGTAAGTTCGTGGTCAGAAAATAAGTACGGAAAAAAAAACGAGAAAATAATTAGGATTTAACGTAAACATAATGTAAAAATCATTATGCAAACTTTATGGATCCAGCAAATATAGCTGAGAGTTATGATTGAAAACGGAACTGTCAACTTACGGGATTGTTTGTGTTACCGGTCAGTATCGCTGTCTCTAAATAGCTTACACATTGAAGAAACACATAACATAAATATCGTATCGTAAGCTAAATAGCTAATCTAACGGTTTTGATCTAACCAACCAAATCTAACGTAACTTAAAATCTCTCTCGTAATTATATATATATATATATATATATATGACGTAGCAGCGAACGATGTCGGTGGATGTTGCAATAGAAGAAAACAACAAGTTGGTACTATGAGACTTAGGGTTGTAAAGTAAGGTAGCAGTAGAAATAGGACTTTATTAGACTAAAAGTAAGATATATACAATGTTATTTACAAATATGTGTCGCACGGGCAGTAAGCCGTACGTGTTCTTGACAGTCCGTTACAATATAGTAATATTTGGTAATAGTATAAAGAAAAACAAAAAGAAAACAATACTATTACTATTACATAAAGAAAACACAATAGTATTACAATTACATAATAATACGATAACATTATACAGGTGTGATTCAGAAATATGGCTATACGTTTGATCGCATTTTATGACGAAAATATTATTATTAAAGGAAATATGATGTTATCATTGGAAAGGGAATCCTTCAAATTACAACAATAGAACAAAACAAATCACTTACAACAACACTAAGCAAGTCACTTTATTGCTTCAAACTGTTCGCCGTTTACATCCAAGCATAATTGGCAACGCTTTGGGAAGTCATTCATTGCGTTATGATACATGTTTAGAGGAATATATCTACTTTCTTCCTCAATCACTAAATTCAGCATGTCGACGTCTCGAGGTTTCCGGGCATAAAACTTCTCCTTCAAATAACCCCACAATCAATAGCACTGTCAATCATTGATGTGAGTGTTATGGTACCGACCTTGTGCAGGTCTTGACCCATTCATTGATGTGCTTGTAGGTAGGTGCGCTTGCAATTTAAATTTTTGCAAATGCGAGTACTCCTCTCTTAGCTTTTTCTTGTTGAATATGGTGTCTTGTGATATCTTGCCATCTGAAGTTTTCTGGTTTGAGCTTCAGCTTTTCGGTCTTAAAAATATTTCCTTGTAGTTCTTCTTTTGTCATTTATTGGTTTGAAGTTGAAGCTTGATGCTGGCTTGAAGCTGTTATGAAGGATAGAGTGGTTTGTAGGATTTGGGGATTCTGTAGGATTGTGGTCAGGAGTTGTAGGATTTGTTGGAGTAGGTTTTCAGGCTTTGTATCAGTGATTTTGGTAGTTGGTAATGAAGGAAAATTGTTGTTTTCTATTATTCTTGATGGTCTTGTAGACTTAGGTTTTCTTATTGTAGTTTCTGATTTTCTTGATGTTTGATTTGTTTCTTGTCGTGTCTGTAGTCTTTGTTTCAGGTATTTCTTGAAAAAAGAGCAATTACGATAACTCGCTGCATGCTCTTGTTTGCAGTTTGAACATGTTGGTGTCTTCTGGGTGCACTCAGCTACTTTATGTTCTTCTGAGCACCGTACACATCTAGTCGCTCTGAAGCAGAACTCCGCGATATGCCCGAAGCCCTGACAGTTGAAGCATTGTGTGCCAGCAGTTGGTTTCTTGTATGGTTCCAGTCTGATACGGATGCTGAATAATTCTGTGAGGTCCTTTAAGTCTTGATTGAAGGTCTTCTGTTCTGTAGAACGTTAGGATTTGGATTGGTAGTTCATTCTTTTTCCTAACACTTTGTTCTGTGACTTGTTTTTCAATGCTTCTCACTTCTTTTATTGGCAGTTTCTTATCTTCAAGTTCATGACATATTTCTTCAACTGTGATAGAGATGGGAAGCCCTTTCAAAGTAATCTTGAAGATGGATCTTCTGCCGTAGCCATGAGTATAGAACTGAGCGTTTGATTTCTTTAGGTGTTTATAAGCATGTTCATAAGCTCTTTTTTGTGGTAGCATTGATGATAAGAGTTTCTTGATTGTATCGCATAGATATTTCATTTTTATTTCCTGCTGTGATGCACTCCAATTTGTATGGTGTTATGTCCTTAATGCTCACCACTATGGGAGGTGGTATTTCTCCTTGTCAGAGTTGAGTGAGTCAAACATATTTCTAGTTTCTATTGGTGTTTTGGGCTTCTGATTGTAAGTCCTTCTGGCAGTGTGGCGTGCCGGCGGATGAGAAAATCCTTCTTCGTCCATATTCAGCAGAATTCTTCGTTCAGCAAAGTCGAAGCCAGCTCGATCGATGAGAATAGAACACAACCAATAGTCATATGCTGTGAGGTCAGGGGAATGGGCTGGTCAATCAATGGGACCTCTTCTTCCCACCCACCTGTTTTGCAAATGATCATCCAAAATTTCCCTCACCGCAATTGCATAATGAGAAGGCGCACCATCCTGTTGGAATAAACATTGTTCATGTTCAGCACTTTGTATTACCGGCAGGACAATTAGTCTAAGGATATCACTAAACCGATCACCATTAACAGTTTCTTCATCCAAAATTCGCATTCCTAACAGTCCTTCCCATCCGATCATAGCCCAAACAGTGACTTTGTAGCATCTTAAACGTCTCTCTTCAATAAAATTAGGATTATCTTTACCATAATAGTGACAATTGTGTCGATTAACATGTCCGTTCACATGGAAAACAGCTTCATCAGAAAAGTGCAATTGTCTGTACCAATGTTCGTCGTTTGCTGATTCCCTTACAACAAATTCACAAAATTCCATCCGCCTGTCAGGGTCCTCTTCATTAAGTTCGTGGGCACGAATCGGTTTGAAGGGGTGGTACTTCTCACGCTTCAAAACACGACACATACTCGATTGACTGATATGAAGCTCACGTGCAGCTTGGCGGGTTGATTTTTGTGGGCTTGCGTCGAACGCCTCCAAAATTATCTTCATTGTTTCTGCATCCGTGCTAATCTGAGGCCTTCCAGGAGGTTTGATTTTCTATATCCTTACCGTTTCCAGCAGTCGTTTTCTCCACTTCCCCACAGTCGACGGCTGCAATGCTACGTTCAACGCACGTCTTGCGGCCTCACGATCATTAACATACGTTATTGCCCATGCAGCAATTGTAATCTGCTGTTGCTTATTCAACGCCATTTTGACTAATGATGTAAGTTCTACACTGTTGTGTTTTATTCCATTGTTGTAATTTGAATAATTGCCTTTCCAACGGTAATTTCATATTTCCTATAATGGTAATATTTTCATCACATAACCATATTTATGATTCACCCCGTACATTAATTAATTTATGTAGAATTATTAAGAATTGCTGGCATTGCATTTTGATAACATGTATTTATTCATGAATGAGTAAGGTAATCCACAACAATACATACAGTTTGTAAAACGTGACCGTATAGTTTGTAATCTATGTTCCATTCTAACATGCATCGTGCATAATTTGCATTATAATAATCAAAAAAGTTTAGGAATTCGTTCCGAAATTCAAACTCATTAATTAAATGTGATAAATTATGGTGGTAAGTAACACTCTGAGGTATTATCTTCCATTAAACCTAATTTTTAATACCTGTAATGTATTCAACATCTACGAATGATGCTGCAGATGGATGTTTTGCAAGGATTTATAAACGAATTATTAACATAAATATATTTGAAGTATGTAATATAAAAAATAAAATATTTAACGTAATATAAAACAATGTCTATGCTACCAGTACTTATTGAATTATATATTAATAAAATGAGAATATGAGATAGAAGATTTCCATACCAGTTTTATAAGACAGTACATGTAATTTAAACCGACTTAGTGATGAATCTCCTGACAGAAGCAGTCAAGGACGTAGCATAATACAGCGTGATAGGATGTTCATTAACTGTGATAAAAACCTGTTACATCTCCGTCAGTATTAAGTGCTATTGCATAATTATTTAAATTATTATTTCTTACAACTTTTATTTATTTAAAATCAATCCCTTTGTAAAAATAAGTTTTGTAGAGGATGAAATCAATTTAAGTACACATATTTTAAATAAGAATTAAACTAAGTCACTGGTATTTTTGAACCCGGAGGTTAATGTTCGTGCGGATATAAGCTCTCCAAAAACTCTATTCTGAGTTAATGTTTTCCAAACATTGCCTGTATAGTTCACCTCCCTTAGTTCATGTTTTGCTACTCCATTGCATTTCAGGCCTAGAAGGCCATTTGGCTATCAATCGCCTGCTGACCTCACATTCACATGTATTGATCAAAGAGGTGGTTGACCATGCAGCCAGTTTAGGGGTGAAATGTTGTGAGCATGTTGGGTTCCCATCCATTGTATCTGACTTTTTAAACCTAGTGTCAATACTTACCATAGCTACCCAAATTTCTCACGATGCTAGATAAGCTAACGTCCCGTTCTGGCCGAAATTTCATGAGAGAATTTTCCCCCCATGTGGACTTGAATTAGCACAAGACCTGTAGCTCTGCACAAAGATATGATGCTAAACCAGTCGGCTACGGACCAGGACATCCTCAAATCTCGAACCTAATTCTTGGTCTATATACTAAGGATTTTCCTTCAGGTTTTTTTAATAAGAAGATACCTATAAATTTTAACTCCATTCGTTCCACATGGCATTCTCATCGCAGTATACGAGAGATTTACATTATATAATTAAAATATAATTGTTTCGTACTGAATATATCAAATATTAGAGCAGAGATTAGGGGTCGTCCATTGATACACATAGGGGGGAAAATTTGCTCATGGAATATCTGCCAGTATACATACGACCGGTGTCAACCCAGAATCAAAGGGATTTTTTTAGCTACGATAAAATAGTGACTCCAAAAAAAGAAAACATGTGGCGGTTAAGGAACCCGACATCTGGGCACATTTACTACATGGCGCGGAGGCCTAGAAAGCCCTTGCACTACCAACCGGCTGCTAGTCTCACACCCACGTCTTAAATCAAAGAGGTGGTCTATAATTTAGCCAGTATAGAGGTACCATGCGGTCAGCAGTTTGGACCCCCAACCGTTAGAGCTGATTTTTTCAATCTAGAGCCGCTATTTAGTGTAGCTGTCCAAATTCTTTACTATTCTGGATGGGCATTGGTACAATACTGGTCGAATATCCGTGAGAAAATGTATTTTCCCATGGAGACTCGCTCCAGCGCCGTAGATATACAAGGCGCTCGGTTACTTCGCTGGATATGCGGGCCACATTTCACCTCTACTGGCTGGATGAAAATATACCTGTGCGAATGATATATATGGAAGTGAGATCAGCAGCCCTATGGTAAGCCAACTGACTTATAAAAGGAGGAGTTGCATGAATCCTTACATAACAAAAATATGTAGTAATGGAAGGTAAAATTAGAATATATGTGTGCACCTATACGTCCCGCACGGGGACATGGGTGCTCACTAGCTGGAATTTCTTAACCAAGCTAGTTTAGTTACGCTTAATTACCTCGGATGCCAACGAGTGACATGTTAGCGTATCGCATCAATGAGACATGTAGTAGGCAACTAAGGTATTACTTGGATAGAAGAAGGTCTGTTAAATTTTACACAGAAGCCTTTTTAATTCAGGCTTGCGGTTCTTTTCCGAGCGTGAAAATCTTCAGATTCGGGACCCACAGCTTAAAATCCGTATTTGGATTTTTTCATCCTAAATATCCATCGATCTCGGGCGGGTTTGAACACGCGACCCTCGGGACTAGAGGTAAGAAACATACACACTAGACTACCGCTGCCGACAAGTAATTACACTACAATAACTAACTCACTGGCACTATCGAACCCATAGGTTCATGACCGCGCGGACATAAGCTCTCCACACATCTCTGTCCTGAGCTAATGTTTTCCCATCATCCCTGTAAAATCTACTTCCCTCAAATCATGCTTAATGTTCTTCTCCCACCTCATTTTTGGTCTACCAACAGGGCATTTTCCCCCTTTTGTTTTTCTACAAAAAGTTTCCATTCACCTGTTTTATTCCCATTCGTGCCACATGTCCTACCCATTGCAGTCTGCGAGATTTAACTGTTCTTATTATATCTGGTTTCCTATCAATATCATCTACTTCACTGTCTTCTCCATTCGCATGTCTGTTCATCTTTCTTTGGTCCAAAAATGTTACTAAAAACTTTGTTCTCGAATACTCGTAACGTTTTGTCCTCCCTTAAAGTAAGGGTCCATCTTTCGCATTCATGTAATATAACTGAGAGAATAACAGTTTTATATATTTTCAGTTTAAACGTTTTTTTTAGAGGAGTTATGACAAGTGCATAATATCATTCTCTTTCAGAAGAATTGGGCCTATGTTTAATTTCTTTGTGCATCTCATTCCTATTTGTCATTATTGTTCCTAGGTATTTGAATTCAGCCACTTCTTCTAAATTTCCCTCATTTGTCACGAAATGTCAATTTCCATTACATAATGTGTTTCTATATGTGAATGTATATTTAGTTTTATCGATGTTTGCATCCTGACCCAATTTCTTTGTGTTACAAAATAGTGTATGCGTGTTGGCCTCCTCGCTATCGCCTAATGATGCTTCATCAGTGTGAATTGACAGCTTATTAATACCATCGAGCTGAAGGCCTTCTTCAAATTCAAAAGATAATTACCGGAGAGCGGAATCTGTTCCACAATGTCAAAGGATTACTTGTATTAGTATAGACTATACACGAATTAACGCGAGGGGGATGGGATGGGGTGCATCACATAGCTGCAAGCCTAACCGGGCTATGAAGGGAGATATGTCATGTAGAAAGGCAAACGCAGTAAACAACGTTTAACTTAGTAAAAAAGTGGAGTTATTGTAGAGTACGTCGGTATTTTATATTGCGCGTACCTGGTTTTACGTGTAGTGAAATGCTATCCAAAACGGAAACATATGTACATGCGATAGGGCAATTTTTGTCTTAAAACTTTTCATTGCCATGTATGCATTGCACAACCTAAGTTCATTTTTTGTATTATGCACCTTACATTCCCTCCATGGTATCTTTGCGTTCTCGTGGTGGAGTGGCTTGTGCGTATAAATGGCTCCTACAGCTATGCCGGGGGTAGCACTTCTGCCGATTCAAAAAAGCATACGATTCAATTAACAGGGAGAAGTTATATAGTATCCTGCTGGAGTTCGGAATTCCTAAAAAGTTAGTTAGACTTATACGAATGTGTCTAAATGGCACAAAGAGTAGGGTACGTGTAGGCAAAGTTTTCGGATACTTATGAAATTCACAATGGATTAAAACAAGGATATGCACTACCTCCTCTACTATTTAATTTTGTATTAGAGCATGCCATCAGATCTTTGGAGAATGAGGAAGGCCTACAACTAATAGGCTGTTAATTTATGCTGATGATGTAGTATAATTGAGCGATAGCGAGGAGATCCTAAGGGCCAACACGCACACTCACTAAGACATTGGGACTGGAAATAAACATCAATAAAACTAAATATATGTTCACACATGGAAATGGACAACTAATGACAAATGAGAGGAATTTTGAAGAAGTGCTGAATTCAAATATCTAGGAACAATAATTATAAATAGGAATGAGATGTACAAATAAATTAAACAATGGCTCAATTCTGAAAATGCGTGCTATTATTCATTATAGGGACTCCTGTTGTCCCAACTTCTTTCAAAAAAGTTAAACTTAAAATATCCATCCATAGTAATTCTACCCAACGCCCAGTTGTAGACCAAGAATGAGGTGGGAGAGTAGCATTTTCGTTGATTTGAGCGAAGTAGATTGTAGAGGCGATGATTGGAAAACATTAGTTCTGGATAGGGATGTATGGAGAGCTTATGTCCGCGCGACCTACTGGTTCGATAGAGTCAGTGAGATAGTTACGCACCTTATATTGCTTCCTAATGTTTATATTACAGAAGAATCGCCCGATAGGTTTGCAGACATGTGATACACCTCTTCCCATCTATTCCCGATATCTCCAGTACTGTCAATGCCAGTACAAGTAAGTCATTAGCATTATGTAACAAATTCCGCTCTCTAATAATTATAATAAGACATATTTTTTGTTTACGGGTTACTGTTTAACTCTCTTCCCAGAAGTCTCCCCTTAATCCTGACAAATGTGTAATATCTGCTACTTCACACTGTGCAGTGTGAACTGTGAACTTGTGTCTCGGATGAAAGTGAATCCGCGATTACGCTAAACAAAATAGTGAGATGTAGGTCATTAGTGTGTTGTATAATACAGCGCTCTTCAAGGAGAAAGAGCTTCCGCTTGAGACTGCGTGAACTTTACCGAGATGTCCTCCTTCTTCGCTTTCTTCATGACCGACATTGTACAGCTCCAGGAGAGATGGGCAGTGCATAACCCTAGGAGAAAGTGAAGCCAGTATAAACATTACTGTATAACCGTCAAGTTCAGAGCGAGAGAGTTTGTTGTGGCTTTTGTTTTAGGCACAGAGCAGGAACAATACGAAGCATGTAAACACATTACACTACGGTACAACTACATATACAGTATATTCTCAAGAGAATAATAATAATAAATAATAATAATAATAATAATAATAATATTCTTCCTTCCAAGTATTAGGCCAAGGCCTGTTACGATCCTATAGAAAATTTTCCCTCCAGCGTTTCATAAATAGTAATAATAATAAATAATAATACTAATACTAATAATAATAATTATACTAATAATAATAATAATGATAATTATTATTATTATTATTTTTATTAGGAATATTCCATAATACAGTGATTCTCCTTCAAGCCAAAAAGTAATTTGTTGCCAGAGGTTTCTGTCTAAAGATTTTTCTTCCTTCAAATCTCTAGCTTCCATACTTCTCCTCAATCCACCTATCCAACGTATTCTAGGTCTGCCTCTTCCACTTCTTCCATTAGCTCTTTTCCAATCAAGTATATTCTTTGGTATTCTATCTTCTTCCATCCTTATGAAGTTTCCATACAATTTCAAACGTATTTCTTCAATTTTTCCTAAAATGAAAAAAAAAATCGTCATCCAGTATCATGGCAGCTGCCGCCGTCTTCCGGAAACCAAACGCCATTCCTCTCTATCCGTCCATTGATCTTCCTCCAATCCTCTGATATTCATAGCTGCTTGTACCCCTACTATCCAAGTTTTCTTCGGTCTTCCTCTCTTCCTCCTTTCTATTGGGATCAATTCCATAACAAATTTAGGCAGTATTTGCTGTGGCATTCTTTTGACATGGCCATACCACTGTAATCTTTTCTTTTCTATAATGTCTATGATGTCCGGCTCCTCTGGTACACCCATAATTTCCCTTATTTTTTTTATTTCGTATTCTATCCATTCTAGATTTTCCAGCTGATCTTCTTAAAACATCCATTTCTGTACTTAAAATGCTTTTCGTTTCCCTGGTAGGAATTTGCCAGACTTCAGCACCATATGTTAAAATGCTCTGAATTATGGTTTGATATATTTGTAATTTTCTATTTTTTAAAAATATTTTTGCTCCACCAAACAGAGTTCAAAGCATTTATTCTTGTTTTGTTTGTGCGATTATATTTTTAATTTCCACTGTGTTATCGCCTGATTGGTCTAATTTTTTTCCTAAATAAGTGCATTCAATACTAGGTTTTAGTTCTTCTCCATTGTTGAAATTTATATTTTCCATTTCTTCTCCTATACACAGATATTTAGTTCTCTCAATGTTTATATAAAGTCCCCATTTATCATATTCTTCTTTTAGTTTTATTTAGCCATATATTCTATGTCATCGTGGTCTTGTGCTATTAATAACTGGTCATCTGCAAAATTTAGTGAATATACATGTGTATTTTAGATTGGTATGCCCATTTTTTTACATTTTTTCCTCCAGTCTCTTAGTACTCTTTCGAGATAAATTTTGAATATAATTGGAGATAAACTGCAACCCTGCCTTATACCTCTTTTTTTTTTTTTATTATAAGAGTCTTCATAGGACAGCATTCTCCACTACAGTTTTCTGCAGTACTACATGCTTTGGTTTAGCAATATTAAAATATCTCTATCATTTTATGTGTGTTGATGTTCCTGACTATGCATCTATAGTGTTATTTACTAGTTCTAATGTGTGAAAATATTTTTCTATTTTCGATTCCTTAAAATATAATTTTGAGTTATTGTGACGCTAAATTGTTCTATTTCGTTGTGGTTGTTATTTGCATTTCAAACAATGCTCTCTGTTAATTATACTTAAGCAAGTTATGGTTCCTCTTTGCACTAACAAGTTATGATTAATATTTACAGTTGCTTGATATTGTTCCTATTAGCACTTACTTAACCCTTAAATTGGCGAAACAATACTTTCTAGTGCCCGTCATTCAAGTGTTTCGGACCGCAAAGAAAATAAAATCATGTAAAAGTAAGTTATTACTGTATTTTTAACGTAATTTGACACAATCTTAGGTAATGTATGATAACTTGTTTTATTTTTACTGTTTAATAAACTATAACAAATAAATTAAATCAATGTTTCTTATAAGATACATTGTAAGTTAAGGGTTAAATTAGTGCATTCTTCATTACTATTCCTAACAAAATATGGTTCCTGTTTACATTTAAATTGACTAATCCTATCAAGCTATAATCTATATTTACACGCTAAGTTAATATTCTATCCATTACTAATCTAAGAAGAAATAGCTCCTATTTACACTTAAGTTACGGACTAATTCTAACATTTTATGAGTAATCTACTATTGAAAAATATTTTACTGTCCTTACAAGTTCTAAAAAAAATTAGGCTATTAGGTTCCTATTTACACTTATAGCACTGACTAATCCTAACAAGTCATGATCAATATTTACACTTCCTTAAAATAATGTTCTTATCCTAACACTTATTATCTAGTTCTATCACTTTATGATTTACAGTTCCTTAAAGTATACTGTCCAAGTAATGTTCTATTGTAATTTTTTAAGTCTATGCTATTTGCGAATTTGGTGAATTGTTTAGTATACTTAAAAGCTAATTTACTCTTATTTATGGGCCACCCTTTCACTACCTCTATTTACAAAATTTATAAGAGTTTGTCTTTCGTTTTTAAATTCTATACAGTTATATATAACATGGTCCACTGTCTGCTCACCAGCACCGCATGCACACATTGCACTGTCCTTTATCTTGAAGCGATGGAAGTAGGCGTTTATATTCCCGTGTCCGGTCACCAGCGTTGTGAGATTGGGAGATATCTGGATTCTTGTCTGTAGTCTGTCGCTGACTTTCGGGAAGAACGATTTCGTCAAATTCCCTTTGGTGGTTGATTGCCATTCCCTTTCCCATTTTTCCTCACTAATGGTTGTCAGGTGTTTCTTCACAGCACTTACTGGAATCATGTCGTAACTCGTTTGTAGGCCGCCGTCGCACGCTGCTTGCTTCGCTAGGCGATCCGCTATCTCGTTGCCGTAGATTCCAGCATGTGCCTTGACCCAGCTGAATTCCACTGTCCAATTGTCGCCTTCTAGAGATTTCAGCTTATTCCTAATTTCTTCAATTAAATTGTTGCGATTATTTCTGTTCCTTAGGGAGTCTAACGTGATCTTGCTGTCAGTGTAGATTGCCACATTACGTTCGTCAATCGGTATTTCGCTGGTGTTAAGTCCTTTTAAGGTGTCTAGTGCTTTCATGATGGCAAGTTGCTCAGCCTGGTTATTTGAACATTCTTCGTACAACTTATATTTCAGCTGGTTTGTTAATACATGTTTTTTGAATATAACTATTCCCGATCCAACTCCTTCATTGCTTCTGCTTCCATCTGTGTATATTTCATAAGTGTATTCTTTGTTTTCTCTTGTATCCTGGATTTTTATGAATTTTGCCGGATGTGTCCAGTTTTTGTAACTAACTGTCTGATCAACGTTAAGAGTTTCGTATTTGGAACTTCCTCTTATTTGGTGAATAGCCGAAATTTCTTGTATTTTTAGATGTATAGGTGTTAATCCCGTCAGAATGCAGAGAGCTTCGTAGGATGCAGTGCGATATGCCTTTGCCATTCGTATGCTGATCAATCTCTGTACCTGTTTAAACTTTCGGATATTATATTTCTTGTCCAGTGCACTTATCCATACTGGTGCCGCGTACGATAACAGTGGCAGAATTGCACCGTTATAAATTGTGCACAGGGCTTTGTCACTTAAACCCCAGCTTATTTTTGCTGTCTTCGAGAGAGCATTAATAAGTTTTTTGCATCTCTCTGCTACATATTCGATATGCTGGTTAAACGTAAATCTCTTGTCGATTATTATGCCAAGATATTTAATCTGGTCGACCTGTTCTAACTGCTTATTATTTAGAAATATATGTATTTGTTTGTTTTCCTTTCGTTTTCTTCTTATTATTAGAATAGTTTTTGATTTGTATTCATTGAATTTGGATTTATTGTTGTGGGCCCAGGATGTGATCTTTCTCCATTTCAATATTTGCATAATTCTCAGCTTCGAGAACTGATTTTCCCTTTGTTATTACTATCAGGTCGTCTGCAAATGCTATTACTTTAGTATGTTCGGTGTAATCTAATCGAAGTATGGAGTTGTACTGGATGTTCCAGAACCCCGGACCGCAGCAAGATCCTTGTGGGCAGCCTCTCGTTACATTTTTGTCTACTTTAGGCATTGTTTACTGCTAATGTAGCTGTTCTTTGGTTAAAATAATTGTTTGTAAGATTATACAAGTTCCTTGGGCACTGGAATTCCCGCAGAGCTTTCATGATCCCCGGCCACCAGGCCGAGTCAAAAGCTCCTTGGATATCCAAGCTTACTAGCACCAAATACATATTTTCTTTTAGATTTTCCTCGATGTATTCTTTTAGTGTCATCGCTGCGTCCACCGTGCTAGTTTGAGGAGTGAAACCGAACTGTTTGTCTGACATTAGGTCTTTTGAGTTGACATGATGCATAATTCTGTTTATTAACAACTTCTCCAGTACTTTTCCTCCTGTGTTTAGGAGGCTTATTGGACGGAATTTAGTAACCTCCTGGTAATACTCTTTTCCTGGCTTTATGATAGGAATTAATCTTGCTTTCTTCCACTGTTTGGGAAAATTACCTCTCCTGAGACAGTTTATTGTATATCGCTGTTACAAAGCTTGGTAGAATGTTCATAACTTGAAGTAAAATTCTGCTCGTAAATCCGTCTTCTCCTGGGGATTTATTTGGGTCCATATTTTCTAAAATGTGTGCTATTTCTTGTTGGGTAAAATCGGAATCATCTTCAGTTTCCACGGGACGTTTATTATCTTCTCTGACTAGCTTGTGGTAGTTGTTGTCCGCTGTCTCGTCATCGTCTGGTGCAAAATGATCTATCATATGCTGCAGTGTTTCTTGTAGGTCGGACGTATGAGAGCCGTCTGCTTTCTTTAGAGTAGTTAAAGGTGTTGCGTTTCTGGCTTTTCCAGACACTATGCGGTAGACTGCGTTCCATGGGTTGTTTGACGGAGTCAAACTACAGTAGTTTTTCCAAGACATAATTTTTCCTTTGTAATAGTTCTTTCATATTTTCTTTTGGCTTCTAAATATTGATGCTTTCGTTGTTCTCTCAGCTCTTCGTTGTTTCTAGTTCTCTGATATCTCCTTCTTGTAGCATTCGCTCTTTTTTTCGCAATATGGTTAATTCTTCTGTCCACCATGGGAGAGATTTATTCCTGTGTAAACTTTTGTGCTCTGTTTGATATTCTGAAGTGCCTACTGCATGCCGCTGTGATGATATCTTCAAACTCCCTGACTAGTTTTTTGTGAGTCCGGTTCTCCCTAGCTATGCTGCTCAGCCCCTTGTCCAGTTCTTCAACAGTGTTCATTATCGTTTTGTGTTAGTAATCTTTCTGAAAACATTCTTATGATGTCATTACTGAAGTTCTCAAGTCTGTTTTCTTTTACTATATATTTTATTCCTTGAAAATTGTTGGAAGTATTCGCGTTATTTTTAGATATGTTGAATGTAATAAATCGGTGATCAGAGCAACTCTCTTCTTCCTCACACTTCCACTCGCTCACCATGGTTACTAACCGGTCATTAGTTATGGTGAGGTCGTTATTGCTCTTTCCTGTTGCACTCTCGAAAGTTTGTATATTCACTAGATTCATTCATAACATACAGCCGCTTTGAACTCAGATATTCTTCTACTTTTCTTGCCTCTAGTGTTGGTGATAGTATCATGCCACATTATTGACCTAGAATTACTGTCCACGCCTACTATTATTTCCATCCTCCTTCCTCGTAACTTCTAGTATATGGTCCAGCTTAATGAAATCATCATTAATATCTGCTCTGATATCCATATACATACTAACTACATTGAATTTTAATTTATTGTATAAAATTTCGACAACTACGGCATCTTCGTCAGATATTTGGTTTATTAGTACAGCATCTATTTGTCTATTTGCTACGACAACGGCTGCCCTAATCCTATTTTCTCTCCTTAGAAAAGGTCCTATACTTCCTGGAAATTCTAGCCACTTTGTTCTGGATAACATATGGTTCCTGAATGAAGATTATGTCAATATTGTGTGATTCTATCATATGCATGAGATTACTAGTAGCCGCCTTGGAATGTTTTAAATTTATTTGAAGGCATTTAATGTGTGTTTTCCCTCTGAGCTTAATGGTTTGACTAGCATTGCAACTGTGATTGGTTGAACCTGCCATTTTAATATTCAGTGTTTTGTTTATATTTCTTTAGCATTGCTAGCATGCATGGGCAGTTTTTGTCGAGGGATGAGTGGCATTCGTTTACTTGTTCTCTATTGAATTTGTTATGAGTCACACAATTTATACATTTATATTCATTTGCTCTTGCAGTACAGTCTGCCAGTTTATGATTACCCGCACAAAGTGGACAAGTATCGCTGCTGTTACATTCTTGGGCTCTATGGTTAAATCTGGAACATTTGTAACATCTTCTAACTTTTATATAGTCTTCAACGTTACAAATCTGCCAGCATATTTTAACCTTCTTTTGATTTAGAGCTCGCCAGGATTCAGGTTTTACTTCCATAACGAGGTTCCGAAAGTTCCGCTTTGTTTTGAAGATGAATCTAGGCATGAGAGTCTCCTCAGTTAAATTAAGTTCAGGGTTTTGGGCAACGATGGTACCTGCCGCGTTGTCTATTGTTATGTCTTCAGGTATGTTGTAGATAATTAGGTTAGGGTTGCGAAGTTTAGGAGTGCTGATGTCCAATAGTTGGCTGCAATGATCTTCGATATTTTTTTTAAGAATATCGATATCTTCTTTCTTTCCAGATTCGATAATCAGTCTACCGTCTCTTAGTGCCTTCATAGATCTTATTCCAACTTTTAGTTGTGTTGGATTAATATTTCGCTTCAACAAAACTTTCATTGCATCTGTGGACTCGTTCTGTTTGGATTTAAGTACAAGTTTGGAATTTTTTTCGTGTATGGTTTGTGGTCTATTGTCTCGAACAGCTGCGCTGTAGTTCGAACTGCCGCAGACAGATGGAGCATGATGTCCAATCGCCCCAACAAGGCTTCTGTTACCTGCCACATCATTGTGAATCTCTTCAGCTTTCTTGACCTTCTCAGCCAGAACACTAATCGTCTTGTTTTTCTCCTCCACTTCGTTCATTAAATTACAAAATGATGTTCTGAGTTCACTTACCGCTTGCATGATGTCTTGCTTCAGGTCACTTCGTAGCTTTTTGATTTTTTCCGTAACTTCTATCAGCTTTTCCAGAGCACTATCGAAATCACATTTCTGCACTTCCGCCATCTTGAACTTTTTTCGCCTTATACCTCTTGTAATAGTAAATCCCTCTGTTATATGATTTCCAATTTTTATTTTCGAAATAGATCATTTGTATAATGCTTTTATCGCTTCTATTAATTTTTTGGTAATGTTAGAATTGTCTAAAGTTTCTCATAACATTTTTTTGGGGAATACTATCATATGCCTTGGTTAAATCGACAAAAAGCAAATGTATATCTCTGTTAGTTTTTTTGCTATCATTTGTGTTTTGCAAAATATATTATCTGTGCATGATCTACCACTTCTAAAACCAGATTGTTCTTCCATTTCTTTATCCTGGTATTCTAAAACAACTATTTTACTTAGTATACGTCCATATATTCTATTTAATGTACTCGTTACTGATATGCCTCTATAATTTTCAAACTTTCTCTTGTCTCCCTTCTTACGTATCGATGTTATAATAGCGACTTTCCACTCTTCTGGCACTTCTTCGCCATTTATTATTTTATTAAACAGTACAGTGGTCATTTCCAATAACTTCTGACTGCCACTTTTAATCAATTCTATAGCAATATTTCCTGGGTCGGCATTACTACCATTTTTCATTCTCATAATTTCCTTTTTTACAGTATTTATATCAATTTCGATTATGTTTCCTGTTTCCATCTCTGATAAATCGTCATTTTCTCCCAAAAATTCTTTTCGATCCTCTACTAAAAGTTTTTTTTTGTAATATTCTACCCATTCACGTGTCCCTACTAGGTTGAGAAGATTCTTATTTCTGTTCGATGAACGTATACTTTTTATAAATTTTTATGATTCAGAACTCTTCTTGTCCTCCTTAATCTGTTTTGTATTTCTGTACATTTCTTATCCCAAATCTCGTTTCTGTGCTTAGTAACCATTCTTCTCACGTTTCGTAATAATAATAATAATATTAATAATAATAATAATAATAATAATAATAATAATAATAATAATAATATAATATAATATAATAATAATAAATATAATATAATATAATAATAATATAATAATAATATACTATAATATAATAATAATATAATAATATATAATAATAATATAATAATAATATAATAATAATAT
Organism: Diploptera punctata; assembly: GCA_030220185.1. Taxonomy (NCBI): domain Eukaryota; kingdom Metazoa; phylum Arthropoda; class Insecta; order Blattodea; family Blaberidae; genus Diploptera; species Diploptera punctata. The sequence goes on from JASPKZ010010384.1 coordinate 97,287, forward strand.
AATAATAATATAATAATAATAAAATAATAATAAATAATAGCTTTATTATACCTGGCGTCCACCGCTGTGGTCTCGAAGTAGCGTGCTGCCTTGTCACGCAACGGGCCCGTGTTCGATCCCCGGTCGGGTGAGGTTTTTATCGGGGTTTTTCCTCACCTGTAAGACAAATGTCAGGAAAACTTTAAGGCCCAAACGGTCCCCGAAATTATATGGCTATCATCATCATCATCATCCTTATCATCATCATCATCATCATCATCATCATCCTTCACCGGTGTGGAAAGCAACGAGAAGCTACCACACCTACAATTCCCTAGTAAAGCTGCAAGCATAGCATGAAAATGCTATGATTGCAGTGAAGGACCTGCCTTCGGGCAGAATTACTGTGGATGGATTATACCTGGCAGAGTTAAGGCCTTAATGCCTTGTCTTCTACTCAACCAGGATAGAAAGAAAAAAAAATCTTACATCTAAATTACAATAAAAATTATTACATGGTATATGTACAATACAATTATTATTTACAATATATTTTGATTTAATTTAGATTCAACGAGAATTAAATATGCAATGCACAATATAGAAACATGAAAAAAAACTATTAATGACATAGAATAAATTTAGTTCTCGATAAAAATTAATTATTTAACAACTAATAATTATAAGGTTGGCCTATTGCGCGGCAATCCCTGATATCTTGAGGAAGGGACTTCCAGGAACATGCAGAGGCTGCTGTATAAGAAGTAGAATAAGAGGAGGTGCTGTGGACAGGGAGTGTAGTGCACACATTTAAGTATAATTTCCTTGTGTCAATTATGATAAAAATATATTGTGTTCTACTGGTCGCAAATGCTGTTTTCCCAAAAGAAAAAAACTTTTACACAAATGTTTATTGCAATCAATTGATTTGGTGCTTAATTAATGAAAATCCATTATTTATTCAATAAATAAAACTATCAAAGTTTTATGTGATTTTCATAAATATTTATTTTATTTAACGTTCATAACAGCTGTTTCAATGAACGGTTTCTTCTTCAGATGAGTATCAAAAGTATAAATGAATACAATAAATCTTCTAATAGATTAATAATAAATAAAACTAATAGAAAATTTATTTATATTCATGACATTCATCTGATGAATATACAGTGTATTGAAACAGCTGTTACGAATGTTCAACAAAATAAATATTTATGAAAATCATATAAACCTTTATTTATTAAATAAATGTTTATTGGTGCTTCATACTTTATAATGATTGTGTATATTGGATTTTCACACTGAAAATAATGGAGATAAAATGAAACAAAGTTATTCTATAGCATTTTTCAATAAAATACAAATTACACCCCTAAAATATTTATTGCATTTTTTATTTTAATGAAATTTGTACAAAACCGGTTGATAAGATAAAAAATACCAACGGTAAAGAATTGAAATATATAAGAACAATAATTACAAACGAGACACAAAAAAATTAAACACAAGCAAAATTCTAGAAATACATGTTATTATGCATTACAGGACTCTGTCATCCCTAATTCTCTCAAAAACATTGAACTGAAAATATATAAAACGTTAATTTACCAGTTATATTATATGGATACGAAACATGTAATCTTACTTTAAAGGAAGATAAAATATTTCGAGTATTTGGGAAAAAGATTCTTAATGAAAATTTTTGGACAAAAGAGAGACGAACAGACAGATGAATTGAGAATACTACAAATAGTGTGCTGTATGTTCGTAATGGGAAACCAAAAGTTATAAGAAAGTTAAGTCTCGTAGACTGCTATGCGCAGGACATGTGTTATGAATGGGAAATGAAAGAGGGGCATTGAAAACTGTTATTGGAAAACCAGAAGAAGAGAGCCTGTAGATATCCAAGAATGAGGTACCAGAATTATATTATCCATGATTTGAGGGAGGTAAATTATACGGGGAATGATGGAATAAATTAGATCGGAATAGGGATGTATGGAGAGCTTATGTCCACGAGACCATGAACCTATGGGTTTGATAGTGCCAGTGATTCATTTCATGTTCCACATCTAAACCCTACTGTATTAATATCAAACCAAAGCTCGTCATCATTATGAAGTAATGCACTAATAAATAAACCTATGTGAGCAAAAATATTTTGTTGTGATACAAATACATTTGTGATCCAAAGTGTTCCCAATCTCCATCCTTCTCGATCAAAGGAATCTTCTTGGAGTTCCTTTGGAGAAATTACTTCTGTAATTTTTTTGTGCCAGTCCACCGCTATGGTCTCGAGGTAGCATGCTGCCTTGTCACGCAGCGGGCCCGAGTTCGATCCTTGGTCGGTACAAATTTCCTGGGTGAGGTTTTTCGGGGTTTTTCCTCACCTGTCAGACAAATTTCAGGAAGCGTTAAGGGCCAAATGGTCCCTGAACATCAACTAGTTATCATTATCAACATTTTCATATTCGCCTTATTAGATTAAGTTTAGAAATGAGGCCTCTCCTGGCGCATCATTACCATCATCATCACCTATCATAAATCATTGGGGGCCCAAACTTTAGAAGTGGGTTACAATAACGCCGATGCTAGAAGAGAGTATCAGAAATGTAGTAATGAGAATCTGATGGCATCGAATATAAATAAAATCTTCTTCTTCTTCCTTTCCATGGATTAGGTTAATGCGACCTGTTCCGGTCTCAAGTCCATCGTTTCCTTGGCCGTCTCAAATATCTTTTTTCCTTGCGGTTTGTAGGTGTTGATCGTTTTGGGTAATCTTGTATTGTCTATTGTGTCTAAATGATCTTTCCATCGGCTTTTATGCTCTTCTAGTTTATCGCGTATTGAAAATATCTCCAGTTCATTTCTTATTGACTCCTTATGTAATCTATCCATGTGTGTACATCCTTTTACAGAACTTAAAAAATTCATTTCAGTGGCTTGAATGTGTGAGATATCTTTTTTTTGTAAGTTCCCAAGATTCAGATCCCTATAAAAGAACAGGAACAGCTATAATTTTATAAAACCTGAGGTGAGTTTCTCTTCGAGTCTCTCGGAGGGTTCTTCTTATTTGTGCCGCACATCATTTGATATAAGTTTAATTTATGATGTATATCCCAATCATAGCTATATGTTATATCTGAACCATGATAGTGTACTGTCTGTCTATTATTTCAATATTGATTACTATTTTTGTTCTGACTGGCACTTTGCTCCGAATAGCCATAACTTTAGTTTTTTAAGTGGAGACTTTGAGATTATAATAGAGTCCTAATTGATTCAACATGTAAATGACTCTTTTTAAATCGTCCTCTGACTTCTCTATAATTACCAGATCGTCTGCATACATTAAAATATTCATATACATTTCCTTATTAATTTTTATTCCTATTGGGATTGATTTTAGGGTTACCCATGCCGGACTGGTCGAAGGTGATAAGCCAGACGAAAAAAGTACCTTGGGCGAAAGAGTGATAATCTTTCAACGTAAAAATACAACCGTCAAGAAATGCGGACATGGGTTCATCTGGGGTAAAATTTTCCGGAGGTCAAATAGTCCCCCATTCGGTTCTCCGGGCGGGGACTACTTCAGGGAACCCATGCCAAAGGCTCAAACACAGGGACATGTTCCTAGGAACATGGAATGTTAGGACTTTATACAATAGCGGGGCACTAGAGATATTAACGCAGGAATTTGATAAATCGCCCTTGGATATAGTCGCTTTTCAAGAAGTTAGGTGGCCAGGAGTAGGTAGTCAGGAATCAGGAAGCTTTGCATTATACTATGGGGGTGCAGAAAGACCTGCATTTGGGACGGGTTTTTTAGTCCTATCCGCTATCCGAGATATTAAGTTTGTTAGTGATAGGATATCATACATAATTCTAAAGGGTAAACGACATGATTTTATAATTGTAAATGTTCATGCCCCCACAGAAGACAAAGATGACAAGATCAAGGATGAGTTCTATGAAGAATTAGAATGCTTATTTGATAGCCTTTCACGATATCATACGAAAATTGTCTTAGGAGATTTTAATACAAAAGTGGGACGGGAAGATATATTCAAACCAACAATAGGCAAATTCAGTCTTCATGAAGATAGTAACGAAAACGGGGTTAGATTAGTCACATTTGCCACATCAAAGAATCTCATTGTTAAGAGCACAACATTTCAGCATATGGAGCACAACATTTCCCCATATGGAGAAACTCGGAACCAGATAGATCATGTATTAGTGGATAAACGCTGGCACAGTAGCATCATTGATGTTAAATCAGTTAGAGGGACAGACTGCAATTCGGATCATCATCTGGTCAGAGTGAAAATCAGACAACGGCTATCACTTATGAGAGGAACAAACGCTAAAGATGATTCTGTAAAATATGAATTAAAAAAACTTGAAAAATGATGAAATGCGGCAAGAATACCAAATCAAAATTGCTAATAGATTTGAAGTACTGGAATCTTCAGATGACGATGTGGCAAACGAAGAAGAAACTGATATAAATAAAGAATGGGAGGCTATAAGAGATACTGTTAAATTGTCAGCATCAGAAAGCATTGGTTGTTTAAAAAAGAGGCAAAACAAGAAATGGTTTGATGAGGAATGTGCCGACATTGTAAAGAAAAGAAAGCTAGCAAAAATGAAATGGTTACACGAGCCAAATGAGGTAAATTTAGAGCAATTGGGTAGTGTTAGACGGGAAACCACCAAGTTACTAAAGAGTAAAAAGAGGGAATATTTGAGAGAGAAGATTAATGATCTTGAAATGAATGCAAAAAATAGGAACATTAGAGAATTATATCAGGGAATTAGTATAGAGAAGAAAGGGTTTCAGGCTAGAACAAACATAATTCGGAATGAAAATGGGGATATGATTGCAGATTCTAGGAGTATATTAAATAGATGGAAATGTTACTTTAATCAGCTATTAAATGTACATACAGAACAGGACATTGAGGAGGATAAGTTACAGACAGCAGAAATGCTAGTCGCAGAGCCAAGTGCATTAGAGGTTGAAATGGCGATTGAAAAATTGAAGATGTATAAAGCATCAGGTTCAGATGAGATCCCAGCAGAACTGATAAAATCAGGGGGAGAAAAATTGATGGACAAGATACGCTGGTTGCTTAGTATGATTTGGGAAAAAGAAGCTCTTCCAGATGAATGGAAGGAATCAATTATCGTACCAATTTATAAGAAAGGAGATAAAACTGATTGCAACAACTACAGGGGCATCTCATTACTTTCAACTTCGTACAAAATTCTAACAAATATATTAGTAAGCAGACTTACTCCCTATATTGACGACATTCTAGGAGATCATCAATGTGCATTTAGAAGAAACAGGTCTACAACAGATCAGATTTCTAGTATAAGACAGATTTTAGAAAAGAAATGGGAATATAATGGTACTGTACATCAACTATATGTAGACTTCAAAAAAGCATATGATTCAATTAAGAGGGAGAAGTTATATAGTATCCTGCTGGAGTTCGGAATTCCTAAAAAGTTAGTTAGACTTATACGAATGTGTCTAAATGGCTCAAAGAGTAGGGTGCGTGTAGGCAAACAGTTTTCAGACACTTTTGAAATCCAGAATGGGTTGAAGCAAGGAGATGCACTATCTCCTCTACTATTTAATTTTGTACTAGAGCATGCCATTAAATCTTTAGAGAATGAGGAAGGCTTACAACTCAATGGTATTAATAAGCTGTTAGTTTATGCTGATGATGTAGTACTACTGGCCGATAGCGAGGAGATACTAAAGGCCAACACGCACACACTATTGAGTAACACTAAGAAATTAGGACTGGAAGTAAATATCAGTAAAACTAAATATATGGTCACACGTAGAAATTCAGTATATAATGGAAATGGACAGCTAATGACAAATGAGGGAAATTTTGAGGAAGTGGCTGAATTCAAATACCTAGGAACAATAATCACAAATAGGAATGAGATGCACAAAGAAATTAAACATAGGCTCAATTCTGGAAATGCATGCTATTATGCATTGCAGAGACTTTTGATGTCCCAACTCCTTTCAAAAAACGTTAAGCTGAAAATATATAAAACTATTATTCTACCAGTTATATTATATGGGTGCGAAACATGGACTCTTACTTTAAGGGAGGAAAGGAGATTACGAGTATTTGAGAATAAAGTTCTTAGGAAAATTTTTGGACCAAAGAGAGATGAACAGACAGGTGAATGGAGAAGACTACATAACAATGAACTACATGGTCTTTATAGGAAGCCAGATATAATAAGAACAGTTAAGTCTCGTAGACTGCGATGGGCAGGACATGTTGCACGTATGGGGAATGAAAGACGTGCATGGAAGCTTCTTGTAGGAAAGCCAGAGGGAAAACGCCCAGTTGGTAGACCAAGAATGAGGTGGGAGAACAACATTAACTATGATTTGAGGGAAGTAGATTATACAGGGAATGATTGGAAAGCATTAGCTCAGGATAGGGATGTATGTAGAGCTTATGTCCGCGCGGCCATGAACCTACGGGTTCGATAGTGCCAGTGAGTAAGTAAGTAAGTATTGGGCTTGATTTATTCCATTTTCGTATACCCTCGTCAAAATATATATTAAACATTATAGGTGATAATGTATACCCTTGTCGAACGCCTTGATTTATTAAAATTTCATCTCTGGAATAATCTAAATTAAAGGTAATTTTCGTGCCATTTTAAAGACTTTTTATTCCTTCTATAAGTTGAGCCGGGTAATCCTCTTGCCTTCATTATTCCCCACAATTTTCTTCTTATGACCTTATCAAAGGCTTTTTCAAGATCAACAAAAGCTATATATATATATATATATATATATATGTGTGTGTGTGTGGGGGGGGGGGAGGTAAATTGAATTCTCGTCTCTTTTCTATTATCTGTCTCATAGTGAATATATTGCCAGAGCAGGACCTTCCTTGTCTAAACCCCATCTGTTCTTCTAAAAGCAATACACCTGCTAATGGTTTTAATCTATTGAGTAATATCCCTGCATATATTTTATATACAGAGTTCAAAATACTGTTTCCTCTGTAATTACTTGTTTTATTTCTATCTCGTTTTTTTAATGATATTACATTTGCTATGAGCCACATTTTGGGAATTTCTTTGTTTATCCAACACATATTAAAGATAGCTTTAATTTCTTCAAATAGTCAGCGTAAAATATAGCCTCTCTCTACCAAACTCTGTAACCTTCCAAGGGAGTCTGTCTAGGAGAAAGACCACTCCGAAATTAATCTCTGGTCCTCCAGGTTTGGGGTTTTTGCGGTTGGGCTGGCAACCCAGCCAAATAAAAAAAATACTCGGAAGTCTCAAGTACGAATATAAATAAAATTAATAAATAAAAACCTTTCTGTGCCATGTTCCTTTTGGTCTTCCCCGAATAATTCTTCTGATTGAATTTCATTGTCACAGTTAACTCCTTCTTTTGCTAGTAAGTTTTTATTCTTATGAATCATAAAAATAAAAATAGTCTACATTTTGAGATAAAAGCATAACTTTGTGCCAGTTGTCAAAAACTCTCTTAATTATATTAGGCATATATTTTCACTTTCATACCAATAGTGCATCTTTTTTGTTTCTATGTCTTGTTGCATGTCTGACCATTTGAAGTTAATGATGTTTTGTGTAGTATATTTATTTTCCCTTTATTCTATTTCTGAAGTAGCAGCCATAATCAAAACGAGGTTAAATATTTAATGTAGAGATGGGGATGCATTATTTTCCGAAAGCGCTGTTCATTTGAAAATGAAGATCACATTAGTACTTACCATTATCTTGCTCCAAGAGAACACATAAAATTCACAAAATAAAACTAAAATATGAAAACGTTCCCTGGGAAAGCACCCAGGCCACAAATAAAAGTGTGTTTTACAACCACCTAGTTTAACATAATTACAGAAAAAATGTTACACCTGAGCCAGAATTCGTACCCATGATCTTCAGTTTTATTCGTGGTGCTCTGTCATTCGGTTACTTAGGTACGCTTCCAGGAGCAAGCACAAATTACTCTCTTTAAATCCGGGAACACCTTTAAATAGTGAATTTGTGTTCGAAAGTTGATATCAATAAGCGTGTTACTTATGTTGGGGGCACTGATACGCTAGCCAATCAAGAACATAATATGGAAATTGCTTCCAGACAAGCTAGACCATGTTAATGTAACTATAAGAGAAATATTTTGCACTCGAACCGATAAGTATTCTTAAGAAGACAAATCAAGAGCGCCAGTATTTAAAGATGAAGATCTTTCGTTCATATCCCGGTTGCAATTTTTCTCTCTAGTTATGTTAACTATGACCTAGAGATGGCTTGTCTGGAAACATTAATTTCCAATACCCTGATGCTATAACATCAGTTTTGTTCACCATATAATTTTAGAAAGTTTTAAATTTATTTCTTGATTTATAAATTTTTTTTATAAGAATCCTAAACTCATTTTAGAACTAGATAACGGCTTGTTTATTTTGCTAATCTGGAATTTCAGTTTTAATAATATCCCGCCAATGGCAATTTTTCGTTTTTTCTGACAATGTTACATGTGTTTATTTTTTTAAATTTGAGTCAAGTATTATAACAACTCAATCGGAATTTAAAATATATATATATATATATATATATATATATATATATATATATATTAAAAATTTCGAGTTATAAAATCGTTAAGCATAAGTTCAAGCACAAATCGGTGTAACAGTTATTGCAAATAATTCAGTTCAGTGTCCATATGTGACAATGTAGAAATCTACTAAAATTTGAAGAAAAAAATGTTTTGGTACGGTTAAAGCGGGTCATGGCAATGTTATGACCTTCGCACACAATTTGGAAATATAACGATAAAATTTACTTAAATGAATTATTCATATACCCATTGTATTTCTCAAGGACAGCGATAAAACATTTCACTGATACATTTCATTTTCAGAGTTTAAAATCAATTAAATTGACATGCATTTATATGAACTAATGAGTTTCAAATTTGAACACCACCTGGAAAAAACAAGGAGTGTCACAGGAATCAAGGATTGAGATAACATAGTCGAACGGTTTAAGGCATCACGCCTTGGTGCATAACAAAGAGACTTGCGTTGGTTCGAGTGCCCGTGGGAAAATAAATGTTCTCATAGAACTTCTGTCTTTATGGGACCGATTCCCATCCATCATCGTGAGACTGAATGGAACCAGAGTCAGTCTGGACACGAATAAGTGAATATCAGTTTCCAATCTATCTCCGCTCTCGGCGATCGAACCAAAGCCGCTCATAGTTAAACTTCTTGTTAGCTGTTCTACTTGGCTCAAAAATTAGATAGTAAGTTTTGGAAACAAATCATTAAAATGTTGATGGCCTTGTTTGAACTACGTAAGTGTCGACAATACTTAGAAGCGCACTGTACCAAGAGACAGTTTTGTTTACTGCTGGATGTACAATCTGGATGCGAACATGCTCTCCTTGACCTGTCATAGAGATATTGTAGTAACTGGTGCCCAACCTTTTATTTAAATACTTATTCGCGTGTTTCCCCACTTATGAATAATGTTGATTGCATATAGTCGTTTACTACGTTCACAGTTCTAATTAAGAGACGAGAAAAATAAACCATGAAAAAAAATCCTCGGACGTTATGATATGGAGTGAATTATCTTAATAGGACTCACGTTTACAACGAAAATGAGCGAATTCTTGCAGATTCATCCATTCGGTAATATAGTGGCCTCATATTAAGGTAATACGAAACGTCTTTTTTTCGGAAATTATGAAACATTACTGTAGTAGGCCTACGTGATTTTAAAAAAAATAATCTATAACAATCTCTAATAGTCTAATAATAATCTAATAATATATAATCCTATACTACTAATACTAATAGTAATAATAATGATGATAATAATGATATTATGATAATAATAATGATGATAATGATAATTATGATAATAATATTCATGATAATAATAATAATAATAATAATAATAATAATATAGTAATGATAATAATAATGGTAATAATACTAAATAATAAAAAATAAATTGAGTTCATTTTCAAAACACCTCTTCTCCACCTGACTTGTGTGTCTGAATTCTTCCTAGATTGTCTGTGTACAAATGATGTCAGAATTTGTGTTCAGAATATATTTTAAATCACTACAAACTTACATCAAAATGTCTATTGTAATCTGAATTTTACTTTCAGGAAAATACCGATCTTAGATTACTTCTCACAAATTTATCGAAATGGACAAAATATATTTTGAAAATAAGCTCCTCAATATTATTATGCATTGCCTATATAATGTAAGCTAATATAATTTAATATACTATAATATCCACAGTAATTCTGCCCGAAGGCAGGTCCTTCACTGCAATCATAGCATTTTCATGCTATGCTTGCAGCTTTTACTATGGAAATGTAGGTGTGGTAGCTTCCCGTTGCTTTCCATACCAGTGAAGGATGATAATGATGATGATGATGATGATAATGATAAGGGTGATGATGATGGAATATAATAAATATACCGATAATAGAAGAGAATAGAAGAATGAGAAGAGAAGAGAAGAGAAGAGAAGTAAGAAGAGAAGAGAAGAGAAGAGAAGAGAGAAGAGAAGATAGGAGAGAGAGAGAGAAGAGAAGAGAAGAGAAGAGAAGGAGAAGAGAAGAGAAGAGAAGAGAAGAGAAGAGAGGAGAAGAGAAGAGAAGAGAAGAGAGGAGAAGAGAAGAGAAGAGAAGAGGAAGAGAGGAGAAGAGAATAGAAGAGAAGAGAAGGAGAAGAGAAAGAGAAGAGAAGAAGAAGAGAGGAGAAGAAGAGAGAGAAGGAGAAGAGAGAGAAGAGAGGAGGAGAAGAGAAGAGAAGAGATGAGAAGAGAGGAGAAGAGAAGAGAAGAGAAGAGAAGAGAAGAGAAGAGAAGAGAAGAGAAGAGAAGAGAAGAGAAGAGAGAAGAGAAGAGAAGAGAAGAGAAGAGAAGAGAGAAAGAGAAGAGAAGAGAAGAGAAGAGAAGAGAAGAGAAGAGAAGAGAAGAGAAGAGAAGAGAAGAGAAGAGAAAGAGAGGAGAAGAGAAGAGAAGAGAAGAGAAACGAGAGAAGAGAAGAGAGGAAGAGAAGAGAAGAGAAGAGAAGAGACGAGAAGAGAGGAGAAGAGAAGAGAAGAGAAGAGAAGAGGAGAGGAGAAGAGAAGAGGAAGAGAAAGACACAGATAGAAGAGAAGAGAAGAAAGAGAACAGAAGGAGAAGAGAAGACACCGACAGAAGAGAAGAGAAGAGAAGAGAAGAGAGAGGAAGAGCAAGAAGAGCAGAGAAGAGACGAGAAGAGAAGAGAAGAGAAGAGATGATGAAGAGAAGAAGATAGAAGTATGATAGATAATAGAATATGGTGAAGATACAGAGAAAGAGAAGAGAACTATATATATAATATAATATTATATTATTATAATATAATATAATACTGTAATATAATATAAATATAATATAATATTAATATAATAGGATATAATATAATATAATAGTAATATAATTATAATATAATACAACAACATATTATATATAATATAATACACCAACATAATATAAATAATATAATACACCAAACATAATATAATATAATATAATACACCAACATAATATAATATAATATAATACACCAACATAATATATATATAATATATACACCAACATAATATAATATAATATAAACACCAACATAATATAATATTGTGCGGGTTAGGTGAGGGATAATAGTTTAACCTCTCTAATAAACCACGGTTACTGCTACCATTTGTGCGGGTTAGAAACCACGCTTCTACTACCATAAATCCGGGATCGGGTTTCGTTACTGCTGTCTCTATTAACGTGGATCTGCTTTCCTGCAAGGTTATCAATCACGAAGTTGCTTGCCTTGGGCCCATAGAAGGCAGCAATCGATTCATCTTTCTCTCTCAGATATATTGACATAAATAAATAATGATTCTCAAATACATAGAGTGAGTGAAAAAGATAATAATTGTCATTCCAGAAAGCTAAACAGCATAATAGCAAGGGAGCTGGAAATAATTTCCTGCGTGAGTGAATTTCCGTATAGGATTGAAAACAACTACGTGCACATCAATGAAGCGGCAGATAAATGTATAAAAGATGACCTTTTAATAGAAACAAGTTGTCTGAATTAAAAACAAATTAACAAAGACATTTGGATCATTCAATTTAAACAAAAATAATATAAACAAATAAATAACGATATTCTTACAATAGAAATAACCACACCATACCTCACGCCACACTCATGCTAACGTCGGAACCAGGAGCCACTTCTTCCCTGGTCTGCCGGACCAACTAAACCACGCCGCTTCTCGGCTTTAGACCAGCTTGTCCATTAGAGCTTCAATCGCATCGCGAACTGGATGCTGATTCAAACTTTGAATCTACTCAAAGAACTGAACGATGAATGCTTGAATGATTGAATGATAACGTTCTGCCAGTGCACCACGTATATGAAGGTTCCGAGGTAGAGGGGAGATGCGCCGCAGACATTGCGCAGCGGGAAGGGTAAAGAGTAGAGAGAGGGGGTAAATACAAGGAGAAAGGGATATTGGCATAGTTCATAAATATTCCAGTCTAGGGAGGGGAACGACGTTACAATAATGAGCCGAAAAACACACTTTCGGTTCAATATCTCCTCCTGCACCCTCCGGGAAAAGAAAACAGTCCATAAACTTCAAAACAATGCCAGAAAGTCCCAGAAGTCTTATAGATTTAAACCACTGTCACGATGTTGCAAAGATACCAGACAGGAAATCCCAAGTTGGGAGGGGCACGTTAACACTATCAGATTCCGAGCGGTAAACTTCATCACAAATTTCATCGTCCCCAAAATTACTATCACCACACTCGCTTCTACGTCGACTATACAGGCGCTGTAAATAAATTCCAATCTTGACACAGCCGCCATAGTAAGATTCTGCGGTGTTCCAGGTGAAAAACAGGGTGACGATACCATAACTGGATTGCCGGGTCGCAATCCCGATCAACCGCTATCCAGGAATCTGTAGTTGCAGAACCACCATTTCGGTCAGCTGGGCACTCGGTGTCGGCCGGTCCGCCAAGTGCTCGACTGCCGAACATTCCAGGCTGCTCTCCTATGCCAATATTAAGGAAGGGTGAACTGAAACAAGAAAACAGGCGAAGACAGAAAAACGGAACTTCAAACGTTCTAGCTTAACATATAACATAGTACAAGCGTTTTTCAAAAAACATCCGTGGCATTAATCCACTACAGAACATACTTTTACTAACGTGTTGTTTTATGACGTGGCCATCGACGCTTACTAATTTCTAGTTACACTTGCTTTTAGAACTTAGCCTGCGTCTTAATAACAAAACCTGGACCACATATACCGAAACTCACTCAAAGATCTCCCACAAACGAAATGGCTCAATCAGCCCACATACCGGTGTCCAAAAAACTAGCTTTCCTAAAAAATAAACAAACGAAGTACGCCGAAAAAGCTAAGATCGACACTCTCTAGCAAGATGTCCAAAACGCTGACATTTCAAACATTGTAAACTACTTTTCTGCTGCCAGGAATTATTGCGAGAAGAACGATTCGCAGGAGCATTAGTTTTACTTAAATTATCAGGGGCACGTTTCTCGCTGAAGTTCTTTTGTCTTTCAGCTATCTCGAAATCAGCTACTTTCTTAGCCAAGACACACATTTCTGCTACATTTTGAGGTTTTGTAGCGAAGATCAAATGCTGTCTAGTGGCAGAAGACATATTTTGAAGAATAATGTCAATCAACTTTTCTTCCGAAAACTGGGGGTTCAATATCAGTGAAGTTCCTTGGATTTCGGAAATAAACTCCAGCAAAGATTCCTTAGAAAGTTGGAATCGTCGCGACACAAATTTAATCCAATAATCCTCTAACAACCTGGAAGGCAACAACGAACATTTCACATATTCCAAACTCTCAATCCAAGTAAATCTTAATTTAAAAACATCACTCCACACCTTCAATAGTATTCCTCCAATACAACTCAAAATCGAATTAACAAAATACTCATCTGGAACTAATTTCAATTCGAAAATCGAGTTGAGTTTAATGAGGAAGAAAACTAGCAATTCCTTATCACTTCCATCGCAGGGATCGACTTTTCTAATTAACTCTCGAAAAATTCGCTGATTATTTTCTTCCATACGAGAAGAAAGGTTGGAAGCCGTTCCACTAGAAAAATCCTTAATGGAGCTAAGTCTACAATCGATAATATTCTTGTTCTGTTCTACAGAATAATCTTCAGCAACTGCGCCGTCTACAATAAACTTACGTTTCACCAATGTTTGTTCAGCTGGGGAGAGAGAGTTCAAATGAATCTTAAGTCGCTGACGCAATATATTTACATCGCCTTCAACATCAATACCTAGTAAGCTCAATTCTCGGACTAAATTGTCCTTGGATACAACATCAATCCAACTAGGCATGTTTACTAAACACAATGAACAAAAGGTGTAAACAACTATAAGAGAACGTAGTTCTTTATACATAAGTCACTCTATGTTTACATGCAAAGAGAGATGAATCAATATTATTTACGTTAAACAGTTCAAACACGCAAATAAGTACGTTTCAATAACCTTTACATAGATACTAAGTATCGAAAACAAATAGTTATCCACGGCGTAATACCTCTGAAAAATGTCGACATCAGAATGCTTTCTAATTCCAAAAATCATTTACGACCACACAGAGTATATACCCTTGTTCTGGCACTTGAATCCAGAATTCCAAAACTTAAGTTGAAAATTTCAAATCGACACCCACTTGAACCACTGCCAATAGAATACAGCATACCTTTCCAAACCGAAAGGAACAAAACCACACGCTCTGACTACCATTTGTGCGGGTTAGGTGAGGGAGAATAGTTTAACCTCTCTAATAAACCACGGTTACTGCTACCATTTGTGCGGGTTAGAAACCACGCTTCTACTACCATAAATCCGGGATCGGGTTTCGTTACTGCTGTCTCTATTAACGTGGATCTGCTTTCCTGCAAGGTTATCTATCACGAAGTTGCTTGCCTTGGGCCCATAGAAGGCAGCAATCGATTCATCTTTCTCTCTCAGATATATTGACATAAATAAATAATGATTCTCAAATACATAGAGTGAGTGAAAAAGATAATAATTGTCATTCCAGAAAGCTAAACAGCATAATAGCAAGGGAGCTGGAAATAATTTCCTGCGAGAGTGAATTTCCGTATAGGATTGAAAACAACTACGTGCACATCAATGAAGCGGCAGATAAATGTATAAAAGATGACCTTTAATAGAAACAAGTTGTCTGAATTAAAAACAAATTAACAAAGACATTGGATCATTCAATTTAAACAAAAATAATATAAACAAATAAATAACGATATTCTTACAATAGAAAATAACCACACCATACCTCACGCCACACTCATGCTAACGTCGGAACCAGGAGCCACTTCTTCCCTGGTCTGCCGGACCAACTAAACCACGCCGCTTCTCGGCTTCAGACCAGCTTGTCCATTAGAGCTTCAATCGCATCGCGAACTGGATGCTGATTCAAACTTTGAATCTGCTCAAAGAACTGAACGATGAATGCTTGAATGATTGAATGATAACGTTCTGCCAGTGCACCACGTACATAGAGAAACTTCGAATAGAGGGAAAACTGAGTACAGTGACATCTAAAAAATTTCGGTCATTTACGATGAACTACAATGAGCAAACTACAATGGTAGCGCTGTTTCGTAGTAACAGAATATGTAACTAAATAAAACAAATGCAAGGCACACGGCGTGTTCACTCGGGATTATGGGAAATTAACCATTTTGTAAATTTAATTTTTTTAACTGCTATCCTTTCGTTCTATGTAGACGGTACTGTAAAAATTATATATTATCGATAGTTAAAATCGTTACTTACATTTTATTTTACTCTAATTTGTAAGTAGATTCAAGCTTGTTTACGTTTTTAATGTGAATCTATTTTCAAAGATAAACCTACTAGAAGTGATAAAATGCTAAGATTTGTTAGGTTAGGAAGAGTGATGTTAGTGTACAGCCAT